>JAXGGA010004141.1:0-92180 GCA_038373865.1 Uloborus plumipes | reverse complement strand
CAAACTGGGCATTAATCCTTAATGCACTAGAATTTATATAGGCAGAGTTTTTAAATTTTAAAAGAATCCAAAAAGCCCAAAATTCAATTTTGTGTCTCAAAATGACCATTTTCTTTCACTTTTGAATAGATAGAGCAGTAGAGATAAGCCTTTAAGCATACAAATTGGTAAAATTTAACACATTTAAATATGAGTGATTTCCAAGAAAGATTACGATTAACAATGAGTTATCAACTTAAGACTCACCTATTTCATTTTAGCATGAAATAAGTTAATAACAATTATAATTCATGTTCTAATTACCCTCGAACATTGGCACAAATATCGTATGATGTAGAAAAAATGACAGGTTTCAACAGATATTTAGTTATAATTTTTGCGGACATTTTAAATAAGCACCCGGGCAACGCCGGGTAATAAGCTAGTAATTCATAAATGTATCCATCTATAAGGGTATTTAGTTTATTTTACTTTTTGGTCACAAACGGACAGTTTTGCATTTTATGGTCCTGAACAGGCAGTTGTTCGAATTATAAAAGTCAGTAAAATTCATTTCAAATGTAATAAAACTAAAATATAGTCGACGCTCGTTATAACGGCCACTCGTTATGAAGACCATCCTACTATAACGACCTGTAAAAAACCCCAACTCTATCCCAATATACTCTATGTTCTACCTCTTATAGCGACCATTCGTTATAAAGACTGTTTTGTGTAGGACGGAGATGGTCGTTATATCGAATGTCGACTGTATACTTAAAAACTACATGATTAAGAAATATGTTATTGAACTGATCTGATTATAGGTTAGGGCCCTGCTCCACATTGACGTAAAGCAGAAACGTAAAATGGATTACATAGTGTTTCTATGGAAAGTACCCGGATTTTCGGTTTCTGCCTTCGGTTTCGGTCGCGTTTTACGCTGATGTGGAGCAGGGCCCTTACTGATTGCGGACGAAATCTAGTACCTGTTTAAAGTATAAGTTCTGACGAGAATAAGGATAATTCTTTTTATTATTTCATCACGAAAACAGGAAACTGATGCACTTTTAAGACATTTTTGTGAACAACTGTTCGAAATAATTTTCGCGAGCAATAGGAGAAAAGTTGAGATGCGCGTAACATAAAACGCAAAAACGCTTGCAGTGAAATACAAATTTTTAATTTGTTTAGAAAGGCTGGCACCGCAAAAAAAAAGTTTAAAATTAAGTTTCTTTTGAGTATAAGCAACTTGTCCTGAAATTGAAAAACACATTTGTGCGTAAAAATAAAAGCATACAAAACAAATTTGAAAAGCACAAATGTGCTATGTTAACAAAGGAACGCCTTTTCCAATGCAAAGGCGTTCCTTGTTAACGCCGAAACATGTGTCTGCAGCACTCCTGCTTTTCAATGTTGTTTTATATGCTTTCAACTTGCCGTGTTTCCAGCAGTAATTCTAATGAAAACATACTTTACATTTACTTTCAACTGCAAATTAAAATTTTAAGAAAATAATCCCCTTTCTAAGCTCTTTGTCTGACAGTCTAAGATCTCTTTTAACCACTTAATTTTTGTTTTTAGAAACGAAACTCTACTTTTCCGTTAAACTCCAAGCAATTGAACAGATTTAAACGTACTCTTTAGAGAGAAAGAAGAGTTAATTCAAGCCTACCAATAGTACAGCTATGATAATTTGTTCTGGAAGGTTTGGGGGTAAACATAATTACCACTTGGCACGTGGCGAGAAAAAAAGAAAAATGCTCTTCTTGAACAATTTCCTTCTCTTTTATTGAAAGACAACAGACGTTTATTTTTGCTAAGAAAGGGTAATAGTTGCCAATGGCATTGGGTAGTTAACACAGTTCAGTGGTTGTTTTGGAAATAAAGTTTGTTAGTTTATTAAAAACGAGAAATATTACGTTTAGTAAATCGAAATTTTTCGTGATTATATCTAAGTTTATTTTTTCTGTCAAAATTTCGGCCATATTACCTCCGCTTTTAAACGAGTTTCCAAAAAACGATGAAAAATAATCAAGTTAAAATACTTTCGCTTTTTAACTATTGCCATAAACAGTAAACAAACTTGCAATATTTAAATGACGTTAATGGTAAATGCAAATAGTTTTCTCTTTAAGGCCAGTATATTATATTGAAACGAAAGTCAATACCTTTTTTTTCTTATGTAAATAATTATACGTAATAAATAATTATACGTAACAGGTAAGTGTTTTAAATATTAAAAAGCTTCCTCTCAAATAAATTTTAAAATGAAAAACTTTAAAATGAAACATAAAAATGTTTTTTTTTTTTAAATTCTAGAGAGTATTTCTATATACTTGGTTCGTATTGAAAAGTATAAAATAAAATAAATATATGTTTTCTTGATTACAGCATGCAAAAATTGCAGTTAATCTTAATGTCGTTTGATTTAGGTTAATTATAAAGCAGCCAATAAAAGTTAAATTAAGAATATGCGAGAAGAAATAGGCGGTATGCAGTTTTATACAAATAGCTTTTACTATGCTGCTTGTATTTCTTTTTCTGTCAAAATTTTAACTTTTATTTGCTGCTTTATTATTAACCTAAATTGAAGAATATTAAGATTAATTGCAATTTTTAAGCAATGATTATTACTCAGTGATTATTATTGAGTAAATGATAATACGGTATGGTAAACGGCATACATTTTTCTTTGTTTTCCATGTTTGTCTCAATAAACTTTTCAAGTTGTTTCGGAATTATGTCCCTTTCATATTCTGCTATTCACTACGCTGTAATCATGAAATTTTATATTTCCTTTCATACTTTTTCATGCAAACCAAGTCAGTGGCGTATATAGATTTTATTTCAGAGGGGGCCCATATAATCAAGCTTAGCCCCCCCCCTTTTTTTTGCTATTATTGTAAAATAGGTAGAAATTTTCAAATTGAATTAAAATATTGTAACTTTTGGAAAATATAGAAAATTACTACATTTTAGATTCCCTCCAAAACTTTTTTCAAAATTGAAATTATTTATGCTACCTTTGATGACGTTGGAGGATTAAGACTCTTCTGGAAAACTTACTGAAACTTAAATTCTAAACACGCAATTTCAGGCTATCTTTAGTGACGTTAAAGGAATCGAGAAGACTCGGGGCATCTCTCCTGAAATATTTTGACACTGAAGCACAACTCAGGATATATTTCTTCATGATAGAGTAAAAGAAAAGAAGATGAGTTTTTTTTTTCAACTGAAGTCTCATTCAAGTTATCTTTGAAGTAAAAGTTCAAAGACCCTCCCCTGAAAGATTTTCGATATATAGATGCGCAATTTCGCGTTCTCTTTGGAGACGTCAAGAGACAAAAAGGGGTTAGGGATCTTCCTCCGAAATTGTTCAAAATTGAAACCTTAAGCCATCGCTACTTTAGACCATCTTTTATAGTAACGTTAGCAAGGACTCTCGCCCGAAATTAATGTTTAAAAATATTTTTGGTTATCTTTAATACCGTCAAGAGAAGAGGCAGGATTCGGGCGCTGTGCCCCGAAATTTGGCGGCATTGAAGCTTCAGGAATGCAATTTTAAGCTCTATTTTTTTAAACTGAAGGTTCAAAATTTTACTTTTAGCAGAGGTACCCATTACCCCCAAGAGAAAAGGGTCATTCCATATAAAATCAACAATGTTCAGAAATTTTCGGGCCGCACCATTTTTGATTTTGATGATATTTGGTAGGTAATATGCACCAATATTCTGTACCTCCGAACTGTTTTATTTTTTTCTCGAAAAAAATTTATTCTCGAGATATAGCCATTTTTTTGCTCCGCCGATGAGTAAAATTCGGTATTTTTGATCTTTTTTCTAAGAGCTCTGGTAAATTTATTTAAAATGGTAGAAAGATCAAACATGACTTATTTTAAAGCTAAAAGAATGAACTTTCCTGGGTCATTTCGCGGTTCAAAAAGTGCCGTTTTCGTCATTTCAAGCATAAAAAAAATATATGAAGGACTGACAGTGGGGTTCCAATTTTTTTTCTCTTGCACCCAGATATAGATACTAGAAGCACAGAAAAGAATAAGATGATACAAGTAGTCCTTCATTATGAAAAAATTGCTTAAACTTGAGAAAAATGAAAATTGGTATTTTTCACTCCCCAAACACGGCCTGTGGAACAGGTAGTAAAAATTTACAAATGCATGGAGTACGAAGGTGTTACATTACCCTTTAAAATGAAACAAAAACTGTCTTGTTATTCCAAGGCATTAGAGAGATAAAAGCTTTTAAACTATGAGAAAAAATGAAAAATATCCTTTTTCACTCCCCAAAAACGGCCTGTGGAACAGGTAGTAAGAATTTGCAAATTCATGGAGCGAGAAGATAATACCTTGAACTTTAAAAGGAAACAAAAACCGTCTTGTTATTCCCAGGCATAAAAGAGATATAACCCTCTGAAAATTGAAAATTTACGCAATTTTTTTTTTTTTTTGGCATAAGTTAAAGCAATTATGATCAAAGTCTTTTTAAGCAAGAACTGCAAGAGAAAAAATATGTATCCCCATTAAGTATATAATTTAAAATACATCGTAAAACGTCCAATTTATGTGTGACATAGAAACATCTGAAAAAGTTATACTTAAAACTTTTTTTAGTGTTTCTGTTATCAGTTTCCTTTTAATTTGTAATGGATGTACAAAGCTATAGAGTCTTTGGTACAACGAAATATTATGAAGATAAACTCTAACAAATAATCAATTAGCAAAAATCACTTTTAGTTGTAGCTGTTTCGAAAATTATGTAGAAATTTCGGATTTTTGTAAAAAAATTTGTAATTTCATTCAAATGTAAAAGTAAAACTAAAAACTTCTTAGCGACATGCAATTAAATTTTAAAACCAATTTTAATTGATACGTGGACATTCGGATTACCGGTTTTAAGTACAACTTTTTCCGATGTGTCGATATTACAAATAAATTACAACCATTGGACGATATATTTTGAATTATATATTTGATGATACATATTTTTAGAGTTCTTGCATGAAAAGACTTTATTTATGTTCATAATTGCTTTAACTTATGCCAAAACAATCTTGCATGAGTTTTCAATTTTTAGAGGGCCTTATCTCTTTGATGCCTGGGAATAACAAGATAGTTTTTGTTTCGTTTTAAAGGGCAATGTAGCGCCTTCTTCCTCCATGTATTTGCAAATTTTTACTAAGTGTTCCACAGGCTATTTTTGGGGAGTGAAAAGGGCCATTTTTCATTTTTTTTAACAAGTTTAAGGTTTTTATGTAGTAATCATCTTACTTATAAGGCCTATATCCCTTTAATGCCTTGGAATAACAAGACAGTTTTTGTTTCCTTTTAAAGTTCAATGTAATACCTTTTTGCTCCATACAGTTTCAAATTTTTACTACCTATTCCACAGGCCGTTTTTGGGGAGTGAAAAAGGATATTTTTCATTTTTTCTCATAGTTTAAAAGCTTATAACTCTCTAATGCCTTGGAATAACAAGACAGTATCTTTTTCATTTTAAAGGGCAATGTAACACCTTCTTACTCTATGCCTTTGCAAATTTTTACTACCTGTTCTTGGCCGTTTTTGGGGAGTGAAAAATACCAAATTTCATTTTTTCTCAAGTTTAAGCAATTTTTTTCATAATGAAGGACTACTTGTATCATCTTATTCTTTTCTGTGCTTCTAGTATCTATATCTGGGTGCAAGAGAAAAAAAAATTGGAACCCAACTGTCAGTTTTTTATATACTTTTTCGTGCTTGAAATGACTAAAACGGTACTTTTTAAACCACGAATTGACCCGGGAAAATTTATATTTAGGCTTAACTTAAACAGTTTCTTTTTATGCACAAATCAAAGTTCATTCTTTTAGCTTTAAAATAAGTCATGTTTGATCTTTCTACCATTTTAAATAAATTTACCAGAGCTCTTAGAAAAAAGATCAAAAATGCTGAATTTTACTCATCGGCGGAGCAAAAAAATGGCTATATCTCGAGAATAAAAATTTTTCGAGAAAAAAATAAAACAGTTTGGAGGTATAGAATGTTGGTGCATATTACCTACCAAATATCATCAAAATCAAAAATGGTGCGGCACGGCCCATTTGTTGACTTTATATGGAATGAATGACCCAAAAATTTTATCATTCAAGAATTCCACGAAGATCTCTCTAAAGACGAGAGCCACACATGAAAGAAAAAGAAAACAAGAACTTTTAAAAACGCCCCTTAAAAATGATTCAATAGCGTCACTTACACCATGATTCTGGATAGGAACAACTGCTTTTAGGCTTTGTCTGACAACATTTAGGATAATAAAAGGATTTAGGGACTCTTCCGGAAATTTTTGGGCATCGAGACTGTAATTCGGGAGCTCTCTCTTTTCTAAAAGCACATTTTAGAGCTAAAGACTATAGAAAAGTAAGGGGGATATCAACTACCGTTAGTTGTTTGAATTTTAAATCTCTAAAATGTCATTTTAGGCAATGTTTGACCAAGGTATTGAAGAAGAAGCGGGAACAGAACTCTCTTCCGAAAATTTTTGGATATTGAAGTCTTGAAACTGCAATTAAATTACACGTTGTAAAAGCGAAATTTTAAGATATCATTGGACTCTTTAAGGGGGGTCATGAGCCTTCTTTGAATTCATGCTTGGCGGATATACGGGCCTTGACATCCTACCCTTAACCCCCCACTGAGAGGCACTCTATTGTTTAATTTCACCACTGGTAAAGAGATTGAAAATTACGTGCCCCTTCTAGCTCGGCCGGCTTGGACTTCTACCTCTTTTTGATTTTTTTTTTTTTTTTGTTTTGTTCAGCTGAAAGCTTGGAAATTATTTGTGAAAAAACTAACCGAAAATGAATCCACTTTATTTTAAATTTCTTGCCGGGGAGGAATAACTCATTGCAGATTACACCTTATTTGAAATTTATTGAGTGTAGCATTTTTTTAAAGACTTATTTCCTGACTGACTAGAAAAAAGGGGGAATAAAAGAAAGAGAGAAACGTAATTTGCCGACTAATAATCTACATGTGTTGAAGATTTTTCATTTAAAGATTTCTATTCAAAATGCTTAGGATTTTTTCTATGCGTTTTCTAATTGAAATATCTTCATTTTCCCAAGACACATTCTTTTTTCTCTTGAGTAAAGCGCAAGGGCTTCCTGACCCTCTTGGGTTGCACCAATGCCTGGCGCCATCTAACGAATTATTATTGGCAATAATTATTTATTTATTTATGCATTTCAAGCTAAAATGTAAATAATTTAAGAGTAAACTTAAACCGAATAATAATAACTACCTTTATTTAAAAAAAAAAATCCGAATTTTTTTTCGGGGGGGGGGGGGTATAGCAGGGAGAGACCCTCCGGGGCCCTTCCTTACATACACCTTTGAAAATAATGTTAATAGAGGGTGGGCTTTTTTCTTGAGGATTTTTTTTTTTTTTTGAGCAAACAACGAACCGAACACCTACGTTTGAAAAAATCTTTCTCGATTTCGAGGGGGGGCCCCTCTTCCCCCCCTTTAAATACGCCCTTGAACCAAGTTTATAGAAATAGTCTTTTTTAAAAAGAAAAAATATATGGGCAATTCTCTGTAAACTCGTCATTTTTCATACGAAATCTGTCCGGGCATGGTTTTTTGAAATGTTTATCTCTACTAATAATAAAGCTGAAGGTGGGTCTGTCTGTCTTTCTTTCTTTCTTTCTGTCTGTCTATCTGTCTGTTACGCGCATAGCGCCAAAACCGCTCGGTCGATTTTCATGCCACTTGGCACAAAATTAGTTTGTAGCATGTAGTTTTACACCTCGAAGCGATTTTTCGAAAATTCCATTTCGTTCTTTTTCTATTCGAATTCTTAGCGGAAATTCGATAAAATAGGGAAGAAATATTTCATACACATTTTCATGTCTTATGTCATTCGAAAGCTTGAAATTTTCTGCACAAAATGAAGATTTTTCGAATTTCTACGATCCTCAGGAGAGCTGTAGCAATTGTTTTTAGAATCCCGGAATTCAAGGCTTATCTTCAGTAAAGCAAGCCAAACGATTCTAAAATGGTTGAGCTCTAGAATAAGATTTGTTTGAAAAGAGAGATAAAAAGAATTATTTTATCAACGGAAATCAACTTTTCATGCTGTTACTATGGTTACGTGTTCATACTTATTTTTGTTTCGTTCTTTTTCCAGGGTTGCCAGAAGTAGTATTTTTAATTCTACGGTAGTTTTTTTTTCGGCCCAAATAAGGACCGTAGTATTTTTCTGGCAACCCTGTTTCCAATATACTAATGACTTAATTAAAAGATTTGGCGGATTTTTTTTTCATTTTCATAGATTTCGCATTTCAGCAATATTGATTTTGGCAACGTTTGGAAACAGTAGTATTTGTAAAATTTTTTTTAGAGGAGGCGTAGTATTTTTTTGTTCCAATTCTCTGGCAACCCTGTCTTTTTCCCGGAGAAGATGGTTTGGGCCCCTGCTTGGCGCGTTTTCAAAAAAACTACGCAAAATAGCTAGGGTTACCACGCTTGACGCGCCTATCGCCCATTTAGCGAGAAAAGGGTACCTAAAGCACAGATTAACCAAATTTCGTATCAATTGCGATATTGCATCGTTCTTTTTAAAGTGTTTCCTTTCGGAAAATGTATTGTTTTGTTTTTTAAGCTAGGAAAAAAAACTTTCTTCTTTTAAACTTTGGTAAGCTTTCTGTTGGTTTCTGTTATCAACAAAATTGTTCTTATTTTCTCTTTTGGCTTATTTTTGTGCATCTCCCTTGGAGTTGCCTTCGAATGTTCCAAGGGGGTGTTTTACCCCATTTATCGGGTAAATCAGTGTTTTCAATGCAAGGTGATATGAATTGGTTAACAAAAGTGATATGAATTGGCGCGACCACTTGGCGATGTATCGCCAAGCTTTTGATCGCCAAGTATTTGACGCCAATTTGGCGATTTTTTTTTTTTTTTTTTTTGATTTAGGTTTAATTTGGCGCTGTTGGCGATATTTGCGTAAAATCCACTGAATGATGTTAAAATCGACGATATTTAGGAGATTAATCATTGTAAAACATTTTTTTGCATTGTTTCGTAGCAAACTAGGGATACAAATGTTTGAATTGTTATCTTGCTCACTCCAAGCACTATTTTAGCACTTAAGGCATCTAAGAAATTTACACGTAAAATTAAGTAGTGTGGGGTCCATATCAGATCTTTATATCACTTTGAAGGAATTATAGTTAAATAAAACTAAAGTAGAGCATTTTTTCTGCTGTATCAATAATTTTACAAATGAACTTTTAATTTTATACCACGGGCAAAGCCGTGCGGGTACCGCTAGTATAATTATAATACTATTGCTCAGAAAATGAATCTATTACTTTGGTTTGAAAGAGGATCAATTGATGCTTGTGTTTTTCTGATAAATTGTGATGGGGGTAAGTCCCCCGCCTGGTATAACTAGGCAGGGGACTGTGCTAGGTGACCGTAATTTTGCTCTTTGTTGCGTAATATCTACACAACTATTGGAACATAATTAGTTACGAGACTACCTATAAATTTAAGCATAAATCGTGGACATCATAACTAATATGTTTCATAATTAAACTAATTGACATTAATGATCACACTTCCCAGGGGACTGTTTTCGCAACGACCCTGATGCATACTTTCATCACAAATGTGGCTCTCAAACTGAACAAAGTATCGTTTAAACACCGTTCTCAGCAATTTCAGCAAATTCACACTGATTGCTTTAAAATTCATGTCAAAAAACATTTGCAAGAGTAACAGATTGTTTCTGTGGGAGCTTTGAATTTGTCTCAGGGGACTGTTTGAAAAATCTCCGGACAGAATTTACATGACAATTTTAAGTTTTAGAAATACTTTATTAGACCTATCAAAAAAAAAGCTGCATTATTCTATTTTTAGATATTAATTGCCAAATTTATGTAGTATTAATAGGTTTTTTGAAATACTATCTTTAACAGTTAGACAATACGATTGGGACAGCCAGGGGACTGTTTTTAACACTTAGATAATTTCTAGAAAAAAAATCATAAATTGTTATCGCTCCAAATACAATTGGGCCACAGAGTATTAATGCTTTACTTGTACCAAGAGCGATAATTACTTTATTAGACTTTATTATTTTTAAAATACTCTGTCCGGACAGCCAATTTCCAGTTTACAGAGAATCGCCCATACTTAAAATCAGTTGAACAGCGCAAAATTTGATTTAGTTTAACTCATCAAACGATCAGAACATGTGTTAATCGTATACAGGTTGCAAAAAGGAATAAATCTCTTACTTATTACTCATGTGTTAGAGAAAAGAATTATTGTCAAAAGTAAGAGAACATTTTGGAAACTGCCGCTGCCGCGAGCGAGATATGTTTTAAACATAATATAAAGCCGAAAATTTTAAAATACAGCAAAGCCCTGTGAAGTATTTTTTTTCAATTTGGGGAACTGCGATCAAAAAAAGATCTTGTACGAATTGAAAATTCTTGAAATTCTTTTCTGTTTATTTTCAGAAAAAATATATATGAGAGTAAAGAAAATCTTGACTTGAAAGAAAGTTAATATCTAGTTGTTTGTTCAAATTATAGTTTCTAGTTGTGATTCTACGTCGAAATTATTAAACGTACCAAACATGAAATGAAGAAAATGTCTCGTATAATGAGAAATGGATTTAGACCAGCGTTTTCCAACTTGTGGTACGCGTACCATTGGTTTTACCCGGCTTGCTAGTTGATGGTAAGGAAAAATAATCAGTTGGGGCGGACATAAAAAATAAATAAATCATGTCGTTTAAATGTTTTTTCCAGTAATTAATGAAAATTATTTTCACAGTAAAAGATCATGCAGTCAAGATTTCAATATGTGCAGTCGATTATAAAATTTCCGGCATTCAATATCGTTTATCTTTAGAGCGTACTTTTAAATTTAGCCGTTAACCATCCACGAATTTCAACAAACTATGTTCTTTCTAACAAGAGCAAGAATCGAATTTAATACATTTTATTCGACATATTTGATTATGAAAAGAGAATAAACTGTTTTTTATTTTTAAACTTTTTTATGTTTTTATTAAAATCATTTATTTGTATCGAAATATGGCAATATAGTATGTTAAACAAAAATGTGAACAAAAATTGTTAAACTGAATTTATTACTTCAGTGACATTACATCCGGAATGCTGTTTCGGCGTGTTTGAATGAAATATTTCTCGGATTATGTGATGTACAAACATGGTCACTCAAGAAAATGCTTAATGCAAATAAATAAACACACTGTCCTATCTTCTTTGGTAAAACCTTCTGCACATTTACGCATGCGTCAGGTCTCTGATCTCACCAAAATATGGGTGTTAGGCAGTCGTGCCCATCCCCTCCCCCCCCCTCCAAAATTTTTTTTTTCACAAACCCTATTGTGCTTTTTACTTTCTTCTATATCTATTATATAGAAGAAAGTATTGGTTTCGTGAAAATTTTCGAATGTCGAATTTTGACGGATTTGCACGTTTTGAGGTGCGCTGAGTCCATTTCGACCATTTTTGGAAAATGTCTGTCTGTGTGTCTGTGTGTGTGTCTGTGTGTGTGTGAGTCTGTGTGTGTGTGACCAGTTTTTGTGGCCGCGCTAGAGCAAAAACTACTGCATGAAATGGAACAAAATTTTTTTCACATATGTACCACCATGTGAACTGGTGCACCTGACTTTGTTTAGCGAATTCCTCCAAGGGGGGTGGAACAATCGCACGTGTTCTGCGCGTGGGTGATTGCTATATCTCAAGAAGTAACCGGCGGAATCAAACGGAAATTGGTCCATAGGTAGACCCTACCCCAGTCCAGGTGTTGATTCAATTTGCGTGTCAATATCTCGAAAGGGGGTGGAGCAATCGCACGTGTTCTGCGCGGGGGTGATTGCTATATCTCAGGAAGTAACAAGCGGAATCAAACGAAAATTGGTCCATAGGTAGACCCTATAGAGTACAGGTGCTGATTCAATTTGTGTGTCAGTATCTTTAAGGGGGGTGGAGTTTTTTTTGTGTCTTCATTGAAAGTTTGAGAAGCTTTTATTTCGCCATTTTATTTGTGATTACTTTCATTGTTACGTTTCCGTGGCGACCACATCAGCGCAAGTTCAAATTATGGTATTTGGCAACGTTAAATTGTTATTGTTTTTGAAATGTTAAAGCAAGGCTTCACTAGATAACAAGCTGTTTCATTTATTCAAAAGCCATGGGATAAAAGCAGTGGTAATTGTCCACCGACATCAATTGAATTTTATGGTAACTAACAGTATATAAAACTCAGATTACTTTACTTTTCAAGTGCGATTTCAAAATTAAATATAAAAGTGTTATAGTTAGTTTTAAAATACTTTTTTTTTCCTCCTCAAGAGTGTTTAGTAAGATATTTCAGGTAAAAAATCAATAAATATGAAACCCATTCTTAAAATATTAAGTTTCGAAACAAAATTACATCTAATATCTTTAGACGAGCAATTCTTGTATATATATATTTCGGATCTCGAAAACGGCTCTAACGATTTTGATAAAATTTTGTATTTAGATAAAGTTTTGGATTTTGTAGTCCGATCGGTAAGTCGTCGGACTCGTAACCGGAGGGTCCCGGGCCGATCATATAGAGGAAGCCCAGCTGATCAAAGATCCACAGTCTTCATAAATGGTGGCTGGGGGACGTTAAAAATGTTCGTGGTCATATAATCCTTCAAGTGAAACGATACCTCAGGGGGATGCTGGGCCAAGGGTCTGCTCGGCCCTTGGGTCTGTTCAAAAATGAACAGAGCGCTCTTCAAGGCCCCATCCCGGTTAAACCACGAGTTGTGGTATGTACGGGGGGAACCTTGGAGTGTCAAGTGAAGTGAAAGTCAAAACCAACTGGACTAAATGCGTTGGAGAACAGGGACTCTGCATATATTCTCATCAACCCCTCCCGCGCCTTCGGCGCCAAATGAAATGAAATTGGGTGTGATTTTACGGTGAGCATGGATTAACCCTTTGACGCAGAATTTTTATCAACGTATTTTTCATACTTTTTTCATTACTCTGCATTAATTTACGGTAAAATAAGGGGAAAATATTATATTTAGCATTTTAATAATTTTCTGGTTATGTAATACAGCACAGAACAGTGGTGTCCCTTTCTGCGTAAAAGGTAAAACATTCATGGGAAATCGGTGTTTCGTTCAGTGGGACACCGGTGTCCCATTTTTGCTTCAAAATGTTAAATAAGGTTGTGATTTTTAAAACAAATTACGGCTGTTTTAAATGCGTAATTGCAACCAAAGGCTTAAAAATGCTTTTCAAGTTTATCTAAGTAAGTACTTCGCATTTTAGAAAAACATACGAGTTTACAAGCTTCTCTTTTTTTTTTTTTAACCGAGTGGGCTCGGTCCCCAGGTACTCGCTCTTAATACAAGCAAAGTGTTAATACTTTGTGGCCCAATTGTATTTGGAGTGATAACAATTGAATTTTCTTTTCTAGAAATTATCTTAGCGCCAAAAACAGTCCCCTGGCTGTCCCAATCCCATAGTCTGTTAATGATAGTATTTCAAAAAACCTATTAACACTACATAAATTTGGCAATTAATATCTAAAAATAGAAAAATGAAGCTATATTTTTTCTTATGAAATAAGGTATAATTACGTATTTCTAAAACTTAAAATTGTCATGTAAATGCTGTCCGGAGTTTTTTCAAACAGTCTCCTGCAACAAATTCAAAGCTGTAATACGAAAAATCTATAACTTTTGCAAACTCTTTTTGGCATAAAGTTTAAAGTAATCAGTGTGAATTTGCCAAAATCGCCGAGAACGGTGTTGAAACGCTACTTTGCTTAGTTTGAGAGCCACATTTGTGATGAAAGTATGCATCAGGGTCGTTGCGAAAACAGTCCTCTGGGAAGTGATTTTATTAATGTCAATTAATTTAATTATAAAACAGATTAGTTATAATGTCCACGATTTGTGCCTAAATTTACAGGTAGTCTCGTAACTTATTATGTTCCAATAGTTTTGCAGATATTACGCAACAAAGAGCAAAAGCATAGTCACCTGGCACAGTCCCCTGTCTAATTATACTAGGCGGGGGACTTACCCCCTATCATGATTTATCAAAAAAACACAAACTTCAATTGGCCCTCTTTCAAACCAAAATAATAGATTCATTTTCTGAGCAATAGTATTATTATACGAGCATTTCAAAAAAGCGTGCCCGGACAGATTTCGTGTGAAAAATGACGAGTTTACAGAGAATCGCCCGTAATACATCAACATGTAGTTTAGCCATTAGCATTAATAATAGTATTAAATATGTTACTTTTATGTTTGTAAAGAACGTAAAATTTATCTGTTATTCAGAGTTACATACATACATATAAACCCACATGTGAAACTAATAAAAGCGAATTAAAAATGAAGTAATCATTAAACTAGTCTTAGTCAAATTTATTTTTGCAACAGTTTATGAAATAACATAATGGATTTGCAAATGAAAACAAATAGTTCAACCACAGAAATCAATATTTTGTAAAATTAGCAAGGTTGAACCAAACTAGACGAAGCATTTAGCTACCAACATTGTATGAACATAATTGAAATCTTTAGAACTTACCTTCCTATTCTACATATTTCAATAATTAGACTTACTTCTTAAGTAAAGTAACAGAATCCAAACAACTATGCACTCCACAAAATATATTTTCAAAATGCCAAACTTAATGAATCTTGAAAATCGATTATCTTTTTATGTTCTCCGTTAATACGAACTTTCACCCACTAAACCATTAAAATTTCTAAAATGGCTGTTGAACGCAATGAATCCACCTGCAGCCTAAAACACTGGAACAGCAGAGTTTATTTTACAATGTTGCAGTTACACATAAGTTACAGTTATTCACTAAAAGACCAAACAGCTGTTGACACACACCACTTGTCGAAATACAATTCTTCGAATCTGCCGCTAGATCTCTGGAATCTGTACAGAATGTCAATATTGTACTGGGGTCGTCACACGTGAAAATTTTTGTTCTCAGCAATCGGTAAAATTTGTAGGTTGATTTTTTTCCCAAGTATGGAGTGCACAGGAGCTGGATGAATCAGCGGGCTAGGTGCATGAACCTGCTACTAAAGGAAATTTGCCAAAAGCGCAGTGTCAGGTTTGTGGATGTGTGAAGTCATTGCAAGCGTGAGTGGATTGCTAGGGATGGCCTGCATCTGAGCTCTACAGGGGTCAAAATGGTTAGTGGTTTGGTTTTGGAGTCTTCTGAGTCAAAAAACTAAGATTGAAAGGGGGGCAGGGTTCAAGGAGCAGGTTGCGAAAGGACACAAACTATTTGGGTTTTATTAGAAATAGGGAGGCTAATAAGAGCAGTCATTTTAACAATTTCGATTCAAGAAATCGCAAGGGGTTGAATAAAAGCAAGTTGGGCATGCTTAAGGTTTTTTATACCAATGCTCGCAGTGTTAGGAATAAGATGGAAGAATTAAAAAGCATAATTATAGATGAGAAGTTTGATATTATTGGAGTTACCGAGACATGGGCTACCAAAAATGATGATGATTTATTGTGTATTGCTGGGTATAATTTGTTCAGACAAGATAGAGCAGGTAAAAGAGGTGGTGGGGTTTTGTTTTATGTTAGGGATACTTTAACTTGCAATGAATTGCCAATAAATGACAAACCAATTAATATTGATATGGTTTGGCTAGAATTGATTAGCAGCACGGGCAAAAAATTACGTTTGGGAAACATTTACAGGCCACCTAATTTAAACCAAGGTCAAGATGAACAGATGTATCGTATTATTAAAGACATGTCCAAGAAAGGACCGGTAATTTTAATGGGGGATTTCAATTTCCCGGGCATTGATTGGAATAATTTTTACCCCAATAATAGTAGTGAAGAGGAATTTCTGAGAGTAATTGGTGACTGCTTTTTAGATCAAGTTGTATCACAGGGAACACGACAGGATGCTATTTTGGATCTAGTTTTCTGCAACGTTGTAGGTTCTGTTCAAGCATTATGTGTAGGGGAGCATATTGGAGATAGTGACCATAACAATATTAGGTTTGGAATTAGCTTTGATGTGCACAAAAATAAAAATTTTAGGTTTGTACCTAATTTCAGAAACACTGATTTTGTGGCACTGAGGCAGAGTTTGAAAGCAGTTTTTTCATCAGGATTGGACAACAGTGATGTAAATCTACAGAGTTTAAGGAAAAATTAGCAAAAACAGTTGGGGATTATGTTCCTTTTAGGAGAAAAGGGGTTAACACTAAAATTTGGCCCATGTGGTTCACCAGGGAAACTAAGGATGCTTTCAACCGCAAGCAAGCTGCTTTTCATCGGTTCAAAGAAACTGGTCACTGCACAGATAGGCTGCAGTATTGTGAGGCAAGGCGTAATTTTAAGTATTTGGTACGTATTCAGAAAAGTGAATTGGAACAAAGGCTTGCAAATAACATTGACAGGAATCCAAAGGGGTTTTTTGCTTACGCTAATTCTGGGAAAGTTAGAAATAGCCAAATTGGGCCACTGATTGATGAGCATGGAAATTTAATTCAGAATGATAGGGATATTGCTAATGTTCTAAATGACTTTTTTTCCAGTGTTTTTAACGATAACTGTACCTCAACAGTTGACACAGGTAAGACACAAGCTACTCTACAGCTTGAGGATTTTGTTTTTTCTAGGGAGGACGTTTTACTTCATTTGAAAAAAATTAAAACAACTAAAGCTCCAGGACCAGATAATATTTATCCAAAAATTCTAGTTGAATGTGCTGAGGAATTAGTAGATACTATTGTAAAAATTTTCAATGCTTCGTATAACTCAGGGACAGTGCCAGAGGACTGGAAACTGGCTAACATTACGCCACTCTTCAAGAAAGGGTCTAGAGGTAATGCAGGAAATTATAGACCTGTCAGTCTTACTTCGGTGGTTTGTAAAATTTTTGAAACTTTATTTAAAATTAAGATTATGAATTTCTTAGAAAATAATGGTCTGTTGACTAGTTTGCAGTATGGTTTCAGGAAAGGTAAATCGTGTGCTACAAATTTATTACATTTTTATGACAAGGTCACCATGGCTTTAGATAACAAAAAGTGTGTAGATGTGGTTTACATTGATTTTCAAAAAGCTTTCGATAAGGTACCGCATGTTGCACTACTCAGTAAATTAGCTGATATAGGAATTGGAGGTAAAATTTTAGTTTGGGTTAGGAATTGGCTGACAGGAAGGAAGCAAAGAGTAGTTGTAAGGGGTAATCATTCTAAATGGAGTGAGGTTTTAAGTGGAGTTCCCAAAGGATCAGTTTTAGGTCCACTTTTGTTTATTATTTTTATGAATGATATTCATGAAAATGTTTCTGGAAACATGAATTGTTTTGCTGATGATGTCAAAGTTATGAGGGTTGTAGAAAATGATGAACAAGTAAATCAGCTGCAAGAGGATTTGGATCATATTACTAAGTGGGCAGACAAATGGGGAATGGCAGTAAATGTTGGGAAATGTCAAGTGCTGCATTTAGGTCATGGGAATAAGCATACAAGCTATTATTTACAGGGTTCAGTCATTAGTAAGGCAGAAAATGTTATGGATCTAGGTGGCTTAATAAATCAAGACTTCAAGTTTAGTCAACAGTGCAGCATAGCTAGTAACAAAGCCAATAGGATGCTTGGGTTTATAAATAGATCTATTTCAAACAAATCTAAGAAGGTTCTTCTGCCTTTATATAGAAGTTTGGTAAGACCTCATTTAGAGTATGCTGTTCAGTTTTGGTCTCCTTATCTTAAGAAAGATATTAATTTATTGGAAAGGGTACAAAGGAGGGCTACAAGGTTAGTGAATGGACTTTCTAATTTAGACTATGATTCCAGACTTAGAATGCTTAATATGTATAGTCTTGAGCAAAGGAGAACCAGAGGGGACATGATTCAGTTGTTTAAATTTATCAAAATGAAAGATGTTACAGGGTTAAATTTTTGCACGGAAAGCAGGACAAGGGGTCATTGTTATAAGCTGTTTAAATCTCAGGCTAACCTGGAAATTCGGAAAAATTACTATTTTAGCAGAGTAGTGGGAACTTGGAATAGTTTACCAGAAGAGGCGGTAAGGAGCAAGGGAGTAGATAGTTTTAAGAGGGCCATTGATCTTCATTGGGGTCTATAATTTGACTAGAACCAGCCCAGTTGGGCCCAGAGCCTGTTGCTGGTTGTCACATTTGTATTTGTATTTGTATTTGTATTTGTATATTACAGGATATCCTTAATTAATACGCTTTTATTAGTTTCACCTGTGGGTTTGTTTGTTTGTATGTATGTATGTAACTCTAAATAAAAGATAAAATTCACGTTCTTTGTAAATATAAAAGTAATATATTTAATACTATTATTAATACTAAAGGCTAAACTATATTGCATCTTGCTGTATTATAAGTGCATGGAAACTTAGCGGATATTCAATAGTTTTGAAAATCAGAGGGAAAATCAGAGTATTATGAAAATACAGTTTAACCTTAAGAATTAATGACAGTATTAAGTATATTACTTTTATATGAACTATATTACATGTATAAAGTAGAGAGCAACCGCCTCTAAGCAACGGCTAAGGCAGAAACATGCAAAGAGGATTTGTGCCTCCAACTCGACTACTTTCGTATTCCATACTGATGAGAGCATAATAAGTTCGAAACTGCAGTCCATGGATCGAAATAGCCGAGTTGGCGGTGTTTTTCATATATTACACGTTCATGTAGTATAAGTGCATGCAAACTTAACGGATATTCAATAGTTTTGAAAATCAGAGGGAAAATCAGAGTATTATGAAAATAGTTTAACCTTTAGCATTAACTCTTTAACTGTCAAGTTATTTTGATGATTTGGGGGCACAAATTGTCAATTTTTTTTATCTGACAAAGAGGTGAAGCCGAAATAAAAGTCTCCCGATATATATTCGGGTATAACAATACGATGCACTCAAAAAAAAAAAAAAAAAACCCCGAGTAATACTCGGGCGTGACATTTTCGAACACAAGTGCTGTGCCCGAGATTATCACGGGCATTAGGGTGGAGCGAAAAAAATGAATTTTTGATTTTCGTAAACGGGTATTTTTCATTTACTGTGAATGAGGCTAAGTAACAATTCTGTAAAATATTTCACTTTTGCGACGTCATCTTATATCTGCGCATTTGGCCTAAAGTTTTGAAATTTTTGACTTTTTTTAGATTTTTCAATTTTTTTTTTTAAAATATTGCATGTGATAAAACTAGTAACGGGTGGTTACTAAATGGAAGAAAAAGGTTTAAAATATACAAGGAATTTTTTGGAACCATTTTAGATTATAATTTTAGTCTGCGCATTAGGTACAAAGTTCATCAAATTTTCCGAAATTTCCGATATTTTCAATATTGAGCAAAAATTTATAATTTAATATTTCTTCTTAATATTTACTTAAAGTACCTTCAAAACATTTTCTTATTCATTTTGTTGTTTCTTTAAACTACTCAACTCTTTGCTTGCTCATTGAAATTACCCAGGACTTACCACAAGGAAGTGGCCGCACTTTGGGTGCCATCCGCGCTCCCCTTGCTTCCAACCAATGAGTGCATACATTTACATTTCTTAGACAACTCAGGAACAATTTAGTGTTTCTTTGCGTAGGAAATTGTTTGCATTGGTTTTGATAGATGAACTACAAAGGTGTAACACGGAATCTGGAAATAAAACTTGGTAGACCTCTGTAATGGGATATCTGCCAATTACATTTTAATGAACTTAATTTGCGGCATTTTTTTTTGCAAAAGCTAGACGGACCTACCAGTGGACCAAAGTGGTTTTTTGGGCCTGTTGCACGAAGCTAAACAACATGTTATACTTTCAAATCAGTTCAATATGAACCTATAGAGTTTGTCATAGGTCTGATTAATGGTGACAATAAAAATGATTTAAGTACTGAGCAACAGTAACTTAATGAGATAAGCAATGTACTTTTGACTGGGAAAATATCCAAAAAATTATGAAACAGAAGTCCAAGAAAGCTTTCACAAGCCTTATGGTTGACTAGAGCGAACTCAATCTTTAGACTATAATTTTTAAAAGACTTCGTAACTTTCGCCGTAAAAGTGGCCTTGCTTTTTTAGGATGAAGTGCAGACGTTACTAATTTAGCTATGAATTTGTGTGAAATTATAAAGAGTTATACTTATCTCTCTGGAAAAAGCAGAAAATTGTATTCACATCCATTCAAAACAATGTATACTTTACACCCTAGAAATATGCTGTTATGTATAGCAATATATATAAAAGTGGATGTATGTATGTTTAATCCTTATACAAATCCAGTTTTGTCGGATTTTCATCAAACTTAATACAGAGGTTCCTTGATGCACAAGAATTCACATAGGCGGAGTTTTGAAATTTTTAAAAAATCGAAAAAGCTCAAAATTCAAATTTTTTGTCTCAAAATGGCCATTTTCTTTCAATTTTGAATAGATAGAGTAATAGAGATAAGCCTTTAAGCTTACAAATTGATAAAATTTAACACATTTAAATCAGAGTATTTTCCAACAAAGATTATGAGTAACTAATGAATTATAAATTTAATGCTCATCTATTTCCTTTTAGCATGAAATAAGTTTTTATATTACCATGTGGATAGAATTCATTCAAATATTTTTTAGATCCATGTTGTATAAACAAGTACCCCGGCAGTGCCGGGTAATAATCTAGTTAGTTCATAAGAGAGAATATATAACGAAATGTGTTTTAAATCGTATTATCAACTCTAAATCTAGAAAACAAGCAAGCAAACAAGTGAGAACGCTTCAGCTCCCAAAAATAGATAAAAATATATTTTCATACATTACATACATAAATTAAAAATCAGAATACATCGATATGATTTCTTGGCATGATGTGGAAATTATAAAGCCGTCTTTTACAAGTAATTTAACAACATAATATTGACAAAGATTACTGGAAGCTGAGAATTTAAATATGATTTCTGAATGCGCTCTTTTAAAACTTCCATTCAAGACTTGAATCAGTTGAAACAGCTGTCAAATAGGTCACAAGCTCTTCAAAATTGGTATGTGGGCAGGAAAAGAAAAAGGTTAGTAAAAACGAGGATATCTAACAGAAATATTTGATCAATTTACGACCCAAGGGTACAATTTAGCTGTTAAAGACGTATGTAAGAAATGTAAATACAAATTAGTTGGAAGGAAAAACTCACGTGTAGGACTCGAAGTGCGGTCACCTCCTCGTGGTGAGTCCTGGGTAGTTCCGCATGAGCTAGCGAGGAGTTGCACTGTTCAAAGTAATAACAGAATGAATAAAAACAGGTTCGAAGACACTTCAAGTGAATATTGTGCGGAAATACTGAGCTAAAAAATGTTGAAAATATCTGAGATTTTGGGAAATTTGATAACATTAAGTGTAATGCACGAACTTAAATCATAATCTAAAATGGTTTAAAAAAATTCCTTGTATATTTCAAACCTTTTTCTTCCATTTAGTAACTACCCGTTACTAATTTTATCATTTGCAATATTTTTTTAAAAAAATTAAAAATCTAAAAAAAAATCAAAAATTTCAAAACTTTAGGCCAAATGCGCAGACTAAAGATGACGTCGCAAAAGTGAAATATTTTACAGAATTGTTACTTAGCCTCATTCACAGTAAATGAAAAATACCCGTTTACGAAAATCAAAAATTCATTTTTTTCGCTCCACCCTAACGGGCATGACAGTTAAAAGGTTAATGATAGTATTAAGTATATTACTTTTATATGTGTCAAGGAAAAAAAACTCTAAAAGGGTATTTTTTAGTTTTTTTAAACTATAAATAAATTATTTTTGTTATTTTTACCATCTGCTAAGGATTATTTTATTATGAGAACTATTATGGTTCAGATGAAAATTGGGGTGTTGTAAAATGGTGCGGACACATCGTACATGTCGCAGTCGCCCACACCTTTTCTCGGATCAAATTGAGGGAATTTAGGTTGATACTAGCCGGGTACCCGGCTCTGCCCGGGTTTCTATTGGTGTAGGGTGGTTTAGTGAAACTCATTCATAAATTTCCCAACACTAAAGTGTATATCTATAAACATAATGGCTACTTCTGTAAACAATGGCTATGTTATGGATAAACTATAAAAAAAATAATGCAAGCTAAAAAAAATAGCAAGCTACAAATAATGTTTCAGTAAATAGGAAATGTTATAAGCTTGGTATATTAAAATAAATATATATTTACAGTATCAATCGCACTGAAATTAACCATTTCCAAATATTGCTCGTTAAATAAATCCCATTATTAGTTTCTGTCCTCGTGACAACATTGGTGAGGTGAAAACATCTTATGTACCTAATTTAGAAATTTTTTGACTATAAACACTTTCTATTCTCTAACTATTGCCAAAATCAATTTTTTTTATTTCACCCGTTAGCGATTGTTGGCTCAGATAAATATAAAAATCCTTAGAAGGCAATAAATTCCATACTTACTCCAGAGAAGCCTTGCTTCAAAATTTTCAATATGATTACAATCAATATTGTTGCTGCATGGCACCAAATTTTTGCAACAATGGGTTGAAAATTTAATCATTTAATGGGGAAATGACATAAAATTAACTGTTTTCCATAATAACTTTTTTAAACTAAGCTTTTAAGAAATAAATTACAGCTTATCCTGCTCCCTGTTACTGTAGCTATCTATGGTGAAAAAATGGTTAAAATCGGTTCAGTAGTTTGGAAGATTACCCCGGACATACGTTTTCAAAAGTAGTCTTTTATGTATATACACTGGCGGAAAAAAAATCCCAACACCAAGAAAAAATTGCCGTAGAGAAATGAAATTTGGGTAATGCAATTGTCTAGTTAACATGTTTAATTGATTAAATGTACAAGATCACTGACTAATTTAAGCTCAAGAAAATGCTGTGCAAATGTGAAATTATGTTAATTTAATAGAGGGTGTAACCAGGAATAATTTTGAAGGCAAGCCTGAAAGCGTGCATGCATTATGTCATACAGGTGCCGAATGTCACTTTGTGGTATGGAGTTCCATGCTTGTTGCACTTGCTGTGTCAATACTAGGACCGTCATTGCTGACTGTGGATGATGCTCGAGATGCCGTCCAAAGATATCCCATACGTTATCAATTGGAGACAGACCTGGTGATTTTGCAGCTCAGGGTAACATGTCAGCACTCTGTAGAGCACATTGCGTTACAGCAGCGATGTGAGGGCGAGCGTTATCCGGTTGGAAAACACCCCCTTGAATGCTACTCATGAAGGGCTGTACTACTGGTTAAATTAACAGACTGACGACAAATTTTCAGTCAGTGAGTTTGGGATAACCACAAGAATGCCCCTGCTGTCGTTGGAAATTGCTCCAGAGACCATAACTCCAGGGGTGAGTCCCGTGTGTCTAGGCCGTAGACCGCTTGGATGCAGGCGGTCCCCTGGCCTCCTTCTGACCAATATACAGCCACCACTGGCACTAATTCAGAATCTGTTTTCATCAAAAATTACAACAGATCTCCACTGCGACCTCTAGTGAGCTCTGTCGTGGCACCACTGCCGTCGGAAAAGGCAATGGTTTGCAGTCAATGGAATACCGGCTACAGGCTGCCTGGCTTGGAGCTGTCCTTGAAGCAAACAATTTCTTACCGTTCCTTGGGTCACGTCGGTACCAACTGCAGCTCGAATGTCAGCCGCAGATGCAGTACGATGCGCCACAGCCGTACGCAAGATTCGGCGATCTTCCATCTCAGTCGTGCCACGTGGCAGCTCGGAACTCGATCTTCTTGAGGTAGTACCATCCCTTGCCCATGACTTCCAATAATCATGCATGGGGGAAACATTCCCACCCAAGTCTTTCTGCAATATCGCGAAATGAAAATCCACCTTCTCGTAGCCAAATTGTACGATCTCGCTCAAACTCGGTGATCTGTTGATAATGGCTTCTTCGTCATCTTAAAGGTATTCCTGACTAACATGCACGCAATTCATCAAATTTCACGGAAAAATAATACACACGAGCTTCACAACACGCTTTTAAAACAAGCCTTATTTGCATGTTCTGAGTGACGCCAGCTGCGCCACACTTATGCGCGGAACACGAAATTTCAATCGATGTCATCTTTCAGTTGTATAAACACGCCTACCAAATTTCGTTTCTCTAACACAAGTCTTTCTTGGTGTTGGGATTTTTTTTTCCGCCAGTGTAGATATCACTCGAATTACTGTCTGTCCATGAAAACCGCGCCTAGCACTCGCGAACAGTTTCACTTTAAAAAGGGTTGACGGGTTGTGGGGGATAACTTTCCGAAGTTTTCAATTGAAACTTGCATTGGCTATATCCTTTCGACATATTCAACTGAACTATGTACAGTGAACTCTCACTTATACGCCTCCTCATTTATGCGCTTTTTTCACTTATAGGACGATTTTAAATGGCACCCAGCACATTCCATAGCAAAATAATGATAGTAATATTCATTTATGGGTCGCTCAAAAGAAAAAAAAATCACTTATACGCCGAATTTTTCCAAAAATGCAAAAAAAAATTAATTTATTTTCCTTAAAAAATAAACATTTTCTTCACTTTCCTCTTTAATCTTTCGCCTTTATTGCTCACGGAAGGCATTTTTCCCGCACGAACTAGAGTTTGGAGAGGGACAATTATCTATTATGCATCGTTTTAAAAAAAAACAGTTTATAATTAGATATACTAGAATTTGTGTTTTCTCTTTATCATTGTAGTTACGTTAAATTAATTGCCAAACCGTGGTAATATGTCCCGTTTCTATAGAAATATTCTTATTCATGCTGTCATTAGAAACTGTTGCGTTTTAGTCCATTAAATAGGTTTGTTCACTTATACGTCTCTCTCACTTATGCGCCTTTTTCTGTTGGTCCCTTGGGCCGGCGTATACGTGAGAGTTCACTGTATTTGAAATGAGTATCGTTCCACGTAGTTTGATACGGCTCAAAATCCTTTTTATTATTCTTCCTTTTATTGTTATCTCACCTGACACCCCTATTTTGGTAAGATCGGAGAAGACCTGACGCACGCGTAAATGAGCAGAAGGTTTTATCAAAGAAGATCAGACATTAGCATTTTTGTGGAATAATAAGTTTACCTTAAGGCAGGGATTCAAGTGAAACACCATTGCAATCGCTTCGAATTTCAATCGCTACTGGAAGTGAATTACATTATCATCAACTTAACTTGGCACTGACGTCACTACGGGTGGAGCCAATAAGAGCTCACAAGCAGTCAGCGATCTCCTCTTATTCGCCAAGTAGGCTGTGACGTTTTATCTAGCTCGTTTTTCATAGGCAAACGTCACGCTAACGTCACGATGTTTTTATCAAGAAACGTTCTAATGTAATTCATTTCCAGTAGCGATTGTAATTTGCGATCGCCTTTTCCACTTGAATTCCTGCCTAAGTCTGAAGATTTCTGTAATTCATTTACTCAAAGCGCTTACGATTGGAAATTATTTTCGTAAATGAAAAGATTTCATTTGCGCGATCGCAAATTTTCGCATAGAATCGACTTTTGCGATTACAATTTTTGCTAATTGTTTATATTCTGAATTAATTGTTGAGGTCATTTTACTATTTTCTTCTTAAAGCCTTATTATGATAATTATATGAAGTGCTAATTTCTACGCAATGCTATGCAGAAAGTACGCGAGTTTTGATCTGTCTTTTGGTTTAGTTGGCATTTAATCAAAAGTAAATTTAAAATTTCATTAGAATGCTAAAATGTTTGTTTTTAGCCTACTTTCCCGTTAAAAATAAAAGAGACGAAAAAAGCATTAAAATTGGCTTAATGCATCTAAAAAATGTCGCCAAGTCCAAAAAATGTCGCCAAGTCCAAAAAATATCGCCAAGTAAAAAAAATATCGCCAAGTAAAAAAAAGTCAAAAAGAAACAAAAAAAAATGAAATAAATATCGAAAAATTAAAAATTTGAAAGTAGGGTATTGAGATGGGGAATTTGTGTGTCGGTCGGTCGGTCTGTCGGTCGGTCTGTCCCCCCCCTAATAACTTTTGAATGAACATTCCGATTTGGACGAACTTTTTTTTGTTGGAAAGATCTCGGCGAGTACAGCTCATTCCCATATTTGATTTTTCGATTTGAACAATTTTTGGTTCAACTTTGAACCGTTCAAACAAGTACCTGCCTCGCGACACTAACTTTTTAATGAACAGTCCGATTTGAACAAACTTTTTTTTGTTCGAAAGATCTTTTCAAGGATACTTCATTCCCGTATTTACATTTCCGATTTGAACAATTTTTCGTTCAACATTGAACAGTTCAAGCAACCTTTCCCCACCTAATAACTTTTAAGTGAACCGTCCGAATTGAATAAACTTTTTTTTGTTCGAAAGATCTTATCAAGAATACTTCATTCCCGTTTTTAAATTTCCGATTTGAACAATTTTTCGTTCAACATTGAACCGTTCAAACAAGCTCTCACACCTAATAACTTTTGAGTGAACCGTCCGATTTAAACAAACTTTTTTTTGTTCGAAAGATCTTATCAAGAATACTTCATTACCGTATTTAAATTTTCAATTTGAACATTTTTTTTCGTTCAACATTGAACCGTTCAAACAACCTTTCCCCATCTAATAACTTTTAAGTGAACCGTCCGAATTGAATAAACTTTTTTTTGTTCGAAAGATCTCGGAAAGGCTCATTCCTATATTTCACTTTTCAATTTGAACCATTTTTCGTTCAATGATGAACCGTTCAGAAAAAATTTTAACATGAGCGCCTACGGAGAAATTTAAATTGAATGATGATTCTGAACTTCAAGGCGGATTTCCTTCAAACTAACTTTGTAAGAAAATGGTTTTGATAAATAATGTATTGTAAAGTACTTTTCTGAATAATCTTCTGTGAGGACTCTGATTCCGACTCCGACTCCGCAAACATGGCGGAAATGCAGGCTCAGAAAAAATGACTGACGGGGCAGACGATTTTTTGTTTATTTATTTATTTATTTGTTTTGTTTAATTTATTATTATTTTTTTTATCAGACGATTTTTCATTCACGAGAGCATTTTATTCCTTATTTATATTTAACAACTGGCAACGGATTAAAAATGAAATTCAAAACATTTTATCAACGAACGAGTTTTTTTTTCTTTCTTTGATAAAATGTGTTTTGAAGTTCTTTGTACTCTTATTTTATTTATTTATTTTTTTTTCTTTTGAAAACGATTGTGGAATTTTTCTACGGAAGAACTATAACAGTTACATTCTTTAAAAGGTGCGACAAAACTTTATTGACTCGTTTATTTACATTTTACGTGTCTATTTTATCTGATGAGAGGGGTATATTTTGCTTTCAGAAATCAGCTTTAAGTGCTATAAGATAATAGATATGTTTGACATAATTTTTAGTTTCAGATAATCAAGAGAATATTGATCAGATGCTACAATGCCGATGTCGATGTACGGGAAAGTAGGCTCGTTCAGTTCTTGACAGAACTTCTTGTTTCTATTAGTATTTAATCAAAAGGGGTAGGGGTGCGACATCGAAGGCATAACATCGATGTTTTAAAACATCGATGGTACTGATACATCGACCAAAAAACATCGATGGTACTGATACATCGACCAAAAAACATCGATGTTTTCAAACATCGATTTTTTTTTTAATTGCTTACACATTTGAATGCACAGTTATTCAGTTACTCCCCATTACAAGCGCATCTTTATATCACTCAATTAGATAAAAACATCAACCGTAAAAAATTGATGTAAATTAAGAAAATTTTTTCAGTGAGATACATACTGCAACTGTTGATCAGCTGTAACTTTTTTTTGTCGCATATTTTCATTCAACTTTTTTTCTGCTAAAATGTAAAACATCATCAAAAATATATAAATATATATATATATATATATATATATATATATATATAATGTAAAACAACGATGTTTAAAAATCATTGACAGTAAATCGTTGTTAGGTTAAAAAAAAAAAAAAAAAAATACTTTTTTTCAATTTGGTAGATACTGTCGTCCCCGCTTAATCGGGTAACGGATAAACGAATACCCCACTTGTACGAATAAAATATCTCGGAACCAAATATTTCCCGTGCGGTTGACGCAATGTTAAAGATCCCCGTTTAATCGAATACCCCACTTAATCGAATAATATTTCTCGGAACCGACAGTATTCGTTTAAGCGGGGCCGACAGTACTGCAACTAGTGATTAAAGAAAGCGATAATTTGCAGCAATATTCCGTACTTGTATTGTTTTTTGCTGAAATATAAACAGGACATCGAAAGAAGATGAAAAAAAAAAACATTGAACTCGAAACAACGATCATTAACAAAAAAAAAAAAAAAAAAAAAAAAAAAAAAAAAAACATAGGAATTTTTTTTTAATGAAGTTAATATTGCAACTTTTGATTCAAGATGAAAACTTTTTAATAAGTGTGCTTAAAAAACTTTTAAAAAAAGAATATTTCTTTGCTGGAATATAAAACATCGACATCAAAAATAACATCGAACCCGAAACATCGATGTTGGAAAAACATCGACCCACAAACATCGGTGGTAAAAACATCGATGTTCTTACAAAAATATCGATGTTTCCGAAACATCGACATCGATGTCGCAGCCCTAAAAAGGGGCCATACTAAAATGCGAAGAAATGCCCATGTTTTCTAGTTGTTTTTCCTCTCTCTCTCTCTCTCTTTAGCTGTTTGGCAAAAAAGTTCAGTGTCAAATTAGTCCCGTGTCTAAATTAGTTCCTCTTCTACCCAAACCAAGCAGTGTTTTTTCAAAATTTTGCTAAAAGATCGTGTGTATATTTATTAGTTATTTCTACAGAATGATGACCCTTATACCTATCAATTAGAAGTATTTTAACTGTTAACATATAGAAACTAGCAACAGATAAGCATTTTACCTAGTTTTCTTTCTTCATCTGTCAACAATGACATTGGTTTTCCATTTGCGTAAATTTAAGGCAGAGCCGCATTTGCTAAAAAACGTTATAGGGTGAGTGTGCGTCCACGGGGTAAGTGCGTCCACTGGGAATTATATGAACACTGTGCTGAAATGGCTTCTGCAACACATCGACTATGTTAGATAACTGTCTAATGATAATTTCAATAGGTAGAATTCAGGCCTGGATTCAGTAGACGAAACGCAATCAGAGACAACTTAAATGTCTTCAAAAAACTCTAAAGTAAAGATTGAGAATGTTTTGATTCAGTTTCTCTTGTAGTCATACCAAGCAATTGAAGTCATGAAATGCAAGTTGTTTCTTTTGAGTAATAGCTACTAATAACATACATGGGGTATTTTGATCAAATACACTAACTAAAATTTGTTTATATGACGGTACGCACTTTCCCTTTCTTTAAAGTAAGGTGGGGGTAAGTGCGTACCATTATGATGGGGCAAGTGCGTACCACTATCATGAGGCATATGCGTACTATTGGAACAAATGCGTACCATTATGATGAGGCAAGTGTGTATCATTACGTGGAAAATCCGACTCTTGTAATTCACCTTTAATTTTGCTTATAACTCTTTTATAAACCTGTTATAAATCCGACGTCATTTTCATCAAGTATTTATATTAACATTGAATGCGGCATAAGACTTCAATTTTATTCATTACCTCTGAAATATATTGGCTTTTAGATATCAGTTAGTAAATTTTTCGTTGAAAATAGCGATCATAAGCTATACTTAATTTAAACCAGAATGATAAATGAAGCAATGAAATTAAGGGAAACACTAAATAAGGAACCAACTGATTCAAAAAACGAAGATGGAGTAATGAATAAATTATATTTAAGAAAATTAAGAACACCTTGTGAAAAACTATTTCAATGTACAAGGGAAAAGAAGTACAAGTATCATATCATGATCAATTATTTTCTTTTTTTTCCTCTTTATTTTGTGTTTTTTCTTACTGCTGTTGACTCTAATAAGAAAAATATTTTAAAACCGTATTTATTCAAAAAAAAAAAGAAGAAGAAAAAAAAACGAATTGTTCACTCAGGTTACCTAACGATCTACCATACAAATAGAATTAAAGAAAATCACAGTGGTACGCACTTACAACAACGCTATTGGACGCACATGTCTTATCTTACATTTAAGAAGGGGTAAGTGCGAACCCTGGCTTAAACACAGACTGATTAATGTATTAAACAAAAATAAACTATGCAGACTATAAGTGATTATTACTAAATAAAAACGACTTACATTTGCTCACTTGGTCTTATTAAAAGGACAAAGGGAGAATCACAGACACAACTCTCTCAATCTTCAAATCACAGTTGTTCGCAAGACGCGTGGGATATCACTGATTGCGTTTCATCCATACAAGAAAGTGCTGATCTCTAGTATTAGGAATTATCCCAAGTCAATTACCTAACATATTTAAAATGTGCCAGAAGTTTTTTCCTGCTCATATTCAGATAATTTAAGGTGGACGCACTTACCCCGCTAGGTAGGGAAAGTGCGTACCTTAGAATAGGTGTTATAAACCAGGTCACAAAACCTATGCTTATGGTTTATTTGACATATTATATGCTTAAAAATCTTAGTAAAGGATCTGGAAAAAAAACTAAAAAAAATTGTGATTGTACACGATTTTTCAACAGAGCAGCATCCTTGAGAACATGAACTTTGAAAAAAAAAGGGTACGCACTTACCAGAACTCACCCTAATTCAAGTTCTATATAACAGTGAAGTTCTTCAGACAATCTATCAGACGTTGAAAATTTTTCTCTTTTTTTTTGGTGCCATTGTTTCAAAATTTCATGTATGTTTTCACTTCATAAACCACGAAAAACGTTTTAAAGGTTTTTAATAAATATCTTCGTCAACTTATGTCATCCGAAGACGCGACTTAGCTAGAAGCACTCTCCATCACTTCACCTTTCAAGAATAAATAAAAATAAATAAATAAATAAAATAAAATTGATCCATCCGTTTAGGCGCTAGAATGCCACATACAGATACACAGATGGCCAGATACACAGATACTTCAAACTTATAAAGCTTTCTTGTTGCGTCAGTGGTTAAAAATGGAGACTTCAACTGAACAGAACGAAAACACGAAATTTTATTCACAACTTTTCATCCAGCAAACAAGTAACTTCTTCTCAAAATGTTTTTTTTTTCTAAACTTCCCATTGAGTGAATAAGACAAGCAGAAAAGACGATAGAACTGAAAAATGAAGCCTACTCCAGCCATCTAATGTACTACGATTAGATATCAAATGCACTTTGTAAAATGAAAGTGCATTTCTAAACCGTTGATAAACGATTCGGTTTCTAAAGGAAATGCAATGGTGGGTTTTTTTGTTATGCCATTAAGATAATTTACTACTTCATTAAATATTTATTTTTCCTGTTATATATTTTTAAAGTAAGCGATTGCGCGGACTTCATGTTCTAAAATAAATGCATTTGTATTTGAAGACAAGTTCGTATTTTGAGCTTTTATGATTAAAAGCTAGTTTATGATTTCTTCAGTTTTCTTATTAATGTTGAGTAAGGTTAATATTCGATTAAATGTCTGAAATTAATTGGAAATGTTTTGAATATATTTTTCACACCTCCATTCAAAAAATATATACTGGAAAGTATGTTTTAAACTACATATTTTTTCTACATAAAATTTTATTAGCTCTGAAATATTGTTTTGGAGATCTTGTATGTTATTAATCAGCAATTATATTCATGCACTCATGCATTTATAAATATAACTCATACTGTGAATACAACTTACCTATGACACTCAAATTCACTTATTAGGCATCACAACTTTACATTTCATAGGATTTTAAAAGCTGTAAATACCTTGAGTTCTTTTGAAATGTCTCATAAAAAAATCTAGTCTTCACGTTTTCTTAGGAGAACGACCTGTTTTTGTTAGGGCTCCAAGAAATTATAAATCACAACATGACTTGAATCACCTAACACAAACTCGCTCAAATATTTTTTCCACTTATTAAACATGTGCTACCTTCACATATTTTTAAAACCATCTTTTAACCAAAAGGTTGCTTGTTTTCTAGCATCAAAGTTGAAATGGCCAATAACTATATGCGGGCCAATAACTACGCCGTTTTCTCTACTTCTTAACTAATAAGGTGCACTGAAACTTGACCCCCTAACAAAAATATTTAGATCCTCCTCAGTGTGTGTGTGTATATATGTATCTTAATATATAAAAATTACGTGTCCCTGTGTTTGTGGCCAATGGACTCCTCAGCTGCTTAACCAAATTTTGCACGCAGTTTCAGTTTGGTCCAACTTAAATGATAGGATAGTTTTTATCTCAATTTAGGACTGCAATATATATTTTTATTGCAAATTATCTATTTAGCTACCAGATTTTCTGTATTCTTGGCTTCTATAAGATAAAATCTGCTGCTGGGTTGTCAGTTGCTTCGGAAGCAAAAAGCAATATTGGTAACGAACAAGGATGTCGAATCGGTTTCTGGCATATTCGTCCCGATTCTCTTAATTTAAATTCTGCGTGTAAGTATTATTAAATCAGTATTCGGAAAAGTATTATTTGCTTACTTCTCCTTTACTTAATTCAATGTATTAAAGCAGTTTAGATACTTAACAAATGCTATTTTGTATGTTTTAAAAATATTTTTCACTCGTGTTTAGGTATAGGGTCACCCGGGGCAATTCCTGGTCAGCAAGTTTCTGGGGTAATTCCTGGTCACAGTCCTTTTTATGTCTTAATAATCCTTCAGCAAAATGAAAAAAATCACAGAGGTACTCTGCACTATCTTCATTGCAATTCATTACTTAATTATGAGTTGACTGTGTATTTAGTTTGAAAAAAAAAATCTTTTTAAAATCGCTTGTTAAATTTCCTAAAACAAGATTGGCCTTAGTTTTGATACATTTGTACAAAGATCGTGATCAAACTCAAACTTCTGAATATTTTTCTTTTTCGTTTTTTTGGTTGAATTAGGTACCATGTCAGTTACTGAAAAATAGTTTTGGATTTACCATTAATGTTTTGAATAATTTGCAGGAAGGCTCCAAATAATGCCCCTGGCTACTGGGGTAATTCTTGGTCAGTGGGGTAATTCCTGGTCAGTCCTTTTTTTAATATTTATGGATTATTATTTCACCTATTATTGACATATGTTATTGATTTAAACTGTATGTAACTCTGTGAGCCTTAACTGCAAAGTTAACTGTAACCGCAATGTAACATTCTTATCTGTTAATGATAAGTATACAATATACTGAATTTTTCTTTGTTAAATTTCATCCAATTATTTTATAAGTTTTAATAATTATTCTTAATTATACTAAGAAAAATACTTAATTGTAACTGCATTGTACTATTCGCTTAACTGTTCACCTTAACCTGTTCATAACAGACAGAAGCATGTGCTCAGTTCAGTGTGTATGGTGCATGTGCACCATATTTTTTATGGACCCATTTATTTGGTAGGTGAAGATTCATTCACAACAGATATAAAAGCTGTAGCTATTGCATACAAAGTGTATAAAAAGTATTTTGGCTAAGTTTTATTAAGTAAAGCTATTATGTTGAAAACAATTGCATTCTTCCTTAAAAAAACTAAATACAGTGTTTAATTAGCTATATATATAAATAAATTCTTTATCTAATTAGTTTAATAACTTGTATTAATAATGTGCTTACAAAATGTATGCATTTTCATCAATCATTTGAGTGACCAATAATTGCCCCGTAAGTGGCCAGGAATTACCCCATCTCTGGGGTAATTCCTGGTCACTAATTAACGACAATTACTCAAGTTCATTATGTATTGTTGATAGCATGAATATTTTATTCGATGGACATCCCAATGTGCTTCCTCCATACCAAAATTTGTAACTCTAACTTAGATAGATTTTGTGATAATTGGATGTTAATGCTTTTTGACCAGGAATTACCCCAGGTGACCCTAAATATTTTTTTAGGACAATTAATTTAGTGAAAAATATCATACCTTTTTCGAGCTTTGAGTTAGAAAATATTCATATTGTTTAGTGATTTTATGTCAGGTGTATTTAGACAAAGAAAGGCTCACTGCATTATGTGATCTTTTACCTATGTAATATTTAAAATTTTAGTGATTTAGTTTAGAATTGTATTTGCTAAGCGTATCCATCTGCAGCAATTAATTTGCAAATTATCGTTTAACAATACATTTGGTATTTACTATTCAAAAAACAAATTCTTAGGAGGGAAAATGTACTGTTTTATGGTGCGAAGATTAAAGTTATTTCTACACACACTATTTTTACCGTCACATTGCTTTGTAACATAAATATGGGCGATTCTCTGTAAACTCGTCATTTTTCACACGAAATCCGTCCGGGCACGGTTTTTTGAAATGTTCGTATAATTATAATTCTATTGCTCAGAAAATAAATCTATTACTTTGGTTTGAAAGAGGGCCGATTGAAGTTCGTGTTTTTCTGATAATTCATGATAGGGGGTAAGTCCCCCGCCTAGTATAACTAGGCAGGGGACTGTGTTTTTGCTCTTTGTTGCGTAATATCTGCAAAACTATTGGAACAAAATTTGTTACGAGACTACCTATAATTTAGGCACAAATCGTGGACATAATAACTAATATGTTCTATAGTTTAATTAATTGACATTAGTAAAATCACTTCCCAGAGGACTGTTTTCGCAACGACCCTGATGCATACTTTCATCACAATGTGGCTCTCAAACTAAGCAAAGTAGAGTTTCAACACCGTTCTCGGCGATTTCGGCAAATTCACACCGATTACTTTAAACTTCATGCCCAAAAAAATTTGCGAAAGTTATAGATTTTTCGTATTATAGCTTTGAATTTGTTGCAGGGGACTGTTTGAAAAAACTCCGGACAGAATTTACATGACAATTTTAAGTGTTAGAAATACGTAATTATACCTTATTTCATAAGAAAAATATAGCTTCATTATTCTATTTTTAGATATTAATTGCCAAATTTATGTAGCGTTAATAGGTTTTTTGAAATACTATCTTTAACAATTAGACTATGGGATTGGGACAGCCAGGGGACTGTGTTTTTGGCGCTTAGATAATTTCTAGAAAAAAAAATAAATTGTTATCACTCCAAATACAATTGGGCCACGAAGTTTTTATGCTTTACTTATATTAAGAGCGATAATTACTTTATTACACTTTATTATTTTTAAAATACTCAGTCCGGACAGCCAATTACCAGTTTACAGAGAATCGCCCATATACACCTCATTGTTTGCGATTCAAAATTCGACTGTTTCGTAAATATCGTACCTTTTCGGGTTTTTAAGTTTTCAATATTCATTTTTTCGTGATTTTGTGTTTCAATTGTATTGTAATAAAAAAAGTTTTCACTGTAATTTGTGAACTTTTACCTGTGTAATATTAAAATTTAGAGTGATTTTGCTCAGAATTGTATTTTCTAAACGTACCTCTCTGCATTCATAAGTTTTCAAATTATTACTATTATAGCTTATTTTTTATTTTTTAAATTTTTTTCCTTAGTAAATACAAATGTAGTCTTGGACGACAATTTGCACATTTATAACCGTAGGTAGTACGGTAGTTCGCTCAGTATATAAAATTTTTAACTAAATAACTCTAATTTTCAATTCTACACAGGTAAAATTCGCAAATAACAGTAAAACTTTTTTTAAATATATTTTATTTAGGTGCGAAGATTAAATTATTTCTATACAACACTATTTTTACAGTCATATTACTTTGTAACATAAATATACACCTCATAGTTTGCGATTGAAAATTCGACTGTTTCGTAAATATTGTACCTTTTTGTTCGTTTTTAAGTTATACAATATTCATTTTTTTGTGATTTTGTATTTCAATTGTATTGTAATAAAAAAGGTTTTACTGTAATTTGTGAACTTTTACGTGTGTAATATTAAAATTTAGAGTGATTATCTCTATAACGGTAATAAAGTTTTTCGTTTCTATTGAAACATTATTGTTTAACCCATACCTTAGCAACAGCAACGCGTGGCTGGGTCAGCTAGTAATATATATATATACCTCCCAAAGACATAATCGTGTAATCGAAATCGTAATCGGCAGATAATAATAGCAATCGATTATTTTTTTGCATAACCTAATCGTCGCTGTAATCTCAATTGCGATTTCGCAGAGGACTGTAATCGTAATCTTAATTGTAATCTCCAGTTTTTCAAGCTCGTAATCATAATCGTAATCGATTATATTTTTTCGTAATTGACTCTTAGTCTGACTCTGATAAAAAGCTTCATTTGAGACTCAATAGTCTAGATATTTTGCTCATATTGAACACTTTTTAGCAGAAAAGATTCTTGGATCATTGAAAAACCTTACTTGTTTTTAGTTGTTGATTAGGTACTTTATACGGCTAGTTGAAAACTTGATGTTTTAAAAATGTATTTTTGGAATAAATCGGTAGAAATACTTCGAAATTATTTTATACTGATCCAAGATGAGGAAATAATAATTATTAACCTTACTTAAAGTGTATTATTATCTGCTATTTAAGTTTACTTCAAGCCACGTCAGGAATTTAATGCGAAATAAATACTTTTAATAAACGGGTATGCCTTCAATGCAGAAAAATAAAATTCCTAAATGGTTAGCCCACCCACCCCCTGCATTCCAGATCATCACAAGATTAATGACGTGTTTAATATTGAAGAATATTGCAATGTTGGAAGAGCACTTTTTGCAACTTAAATAACTTCCAAAAATTTCCTTCGGAATTTCTGACTGATTCAATTAAATGTGTACATGTTTGTCAACTTTGTTTGTGAAATACAGAATGGAAATCTTATTTAATAATATTGCTTAGAGAGTGCAAAGCTTGAGCTTTTAGCTTTGTTTTTCCTTTTTAAAGACAAATACACTAAAAATTTCTCAAAGTTAACTGAAGTAAATACAGCTTATCTTGAATAATTGTAAGCTTTATTTATAATAATATTATCGACAATATACTATTTCCTCTTTAGCTTTGCGATATCGATTTGAAACAACTTAAAAAAAAAGAAAAAACTTTAACGAGTGAAGGAATATTTTACTCGTGAATGAACGCACACCAAAGAGCTCAATTTGTTGCCTTCAATCCAAATATGCATTTTTATTTTTGGCATGCACAGTGAGAACAGTCGCAATCGATCTTGGCGAAAACAAACTAGCAAAAATATAAAGGAAACCTTTCAAATTCTGTTTTATTTATCTGATCTTCCCACATCCACAACTTGCTTTTCCTTTTTTTTTCTGGCATTCTTTTATGAGTAAACATGTTACATCACAGATACCCTTTTTATTCCCATTCCCAAATATACAAACGGAAAATGTAGCCTGAATCCTTTTAGTCTTTCCGAGCGTTCAGTTAGATCCCTTTGTTTTGCTGGAGCTTTGTTTCATATTGCGTCCTTTTTATTTGGGATCCGGTTGTCGAGCCGAAATAAAAGCAATCCTTGCTTTTGTTTCAGGATACATATCAGTCTTACTATCAACACTCGATATTATACTTTGATCGTTTAAAGTTTGAAAATTTTCCTGCTGTGACAGCAAAATCGTCAAAGATGCGCTGAAGGGTATTTACCATCTTGTTTGGAGGAAAACACTTTGAATTTTTTTTTCTAACGGAAATATTTTGAATGATCTCACTGTAAACAATTTCATGTAAACTTAGTCCATAAATACTGTGGCAGCAGTGCTGCCTCTATTACTACGTTGTAACTTAACCGATATATGTGAAAGTAAAATATCACATCACTTGTGGAAGCTTACAATATGGTAGTGTAACTACAGCGTAGCGTTTCACCAATTTCTGTGTAAGGTCAGGCCATAATTCTCTGTTAAAAGAAAAAAGAAGAAAAATAGAATTCATCCGTCTGGAAGACTACTTTTAATTATTCGTTTGTTTCAAGTGTCAGGTTCATGCTTTCCCACTACCACAACCAGCTTTGAACACATTCGTAAGTCATTTTAATGACACATGATAGGATCGAACCCTGAACTTATCGCGTACATACAGCTCTCAAAGCAAGAGCGCTGTGGGAAAAAAAATGCATACAGTTAAACCAAATCGAACCGTTTAGTCACTTAATGACAGAAAAATAAAAAAAAGTTCCATTAGTCTACGTAAAACTTTCCTTCATCAACTAGAGTTTTCTCAAAATCGGATCAGCTTACTTCAGAAGTTATGTCGCACCCATTAACAATGGTAATCTTACACAATTTTTTTTCACAAAGCATCTTCTGTTTCACTATCCTCTTCCAAAAACTCTGTCAGAAAACAGAGGTAATAAAGCATATGTACAGCGAACTGCCTAATGCATCACGGAAAGATGAAAGTCAATGGATACCCGATCGTTCATCAAAGGTCAGCCACTGGCGCGTCATTACGATGGGGGAACATCAAGGAATCCCATTTTCAGGAGCAGTTTCTTAGACCGCTTTTACGCACGATTTTTCTTTGATGCGGAATAGATTGTAAGGTGAAACTACGAGCAAAGCGTACGCACAATAAAGGACAACGGGAAAAACAATGTAAGTATTTCTCCTGCGAAATTGAGGTTACCATGAGAATTGGTCGGTTAGTACATGTAATACAATATCACTTAAGCTGCACTGAAATTAAAAAAAAAAGAAAGAAAGAAAGGGAAATAAGTGGCATACCGGTAGTGTCGATAGAAGCGAAAACTAACAATTACGTGTGTATTGATTGAATCGTCACAGTTTTTTTTCCCATCTCAAAAAATGCCAACATGCATGTGTAGAGGAAGTGGTTCAAATACGGGATACCACTTTCATTTGGTACCTACCGATTGACCTGTTCACTCAAAATGCATCATTTTTGGACCAATAAATATTAAAAATGTACACAATGATGATCTTAAGGTTCAAAAAGCAAAATTCCAACTTTAAGTGTTTTAAAACTAAATGATTACAAAAAGAGGTAAACTCAAGCTTTTTCAAGAGGTGGTCCAAATACAGGATATTTGTACGAAAAATTGTTTATCTCGTAATGAATAAATAAAAACATGAAATTTTTACTCAAAATCTCGATATTTTATCCGCCTTTTATGGGTGATGTGGCCCTCTTCATCCCAAGGGAGGGGCGATTGTTTTTTTTCTACTTGCCCCCTTTTATATACCTCATATCCTGGTTAATACATGTATATTACAAATGTTTCGGTCTTCAATTTCGAAAAATTTCCAGCTCAGAGCCCCGAATCCCAATCACTTCTTATAGTATCATCGAAGATCATCTAAAATTGCCTTTTTTGAACTTCAAAGTCAAAAAACTGCCGGTGAAGAGTCTCTTAAGGGAGGGGCGATCGCCCCAATCGCTCCTCCCTTGCATCCGCCCCTGCTTCATCCTTTGACGAATCATATACGGTATAATGAAATTTCCGAAAGCACTTAAACTGAATATGCGTACGTGTAAATGGAGTGTCTCGAATTCTTCCATACTACGTTTGCAAAATCCTATGATAGCTATAGATACACTGCTCGACATTGAAAATGCAACACCAAGAAGGAGTGGTCAGAAATTCATGCAAATTTTACCGTAGACGCACGTCACTGAGTTATGCAAATGATATGAAATGCGCAGCTCTCCGACGCACGTGAAGTAAGATATAAGAGAATGAAGTTGAAAAGTGGGCTATGTTCATGTTGGTTTTTCTGCCAGACTAATTATCGGAGAAATTTGGTTTTTGTCTCGAAGGATACGTGTGATAGGAGGAAATGCTACGCCGTCCTCAACCAAGACACTTCCAGCATATAGACGACTTTACAAGGGGTATGGTGATCGGACTGAGAAGAGGAGGTTGGTTCATACGTCAAATTGCAGCTGATACCCACATGGATGTAAGCACTGTGCATCGGCTGTGTCGGAGATGGTTGGAAAAAGGAAATGTAGCCACATCGAGGGGTGCAGGTGCAGCCAGAGTGACGTCAGACCGCTTGGATCGACAGATTCATCGACAAGCTGTGGCGGACCCGCAAGTCACTTGTACGTCGATTCTGCAGCACGTGCAAGGTACCGTTCCTGTGTCGACCAGAACCATTTCCCGTCGACTGGTTGCACGTGGCCTGCAATCACGGCGCACGCTAAGAAGACTCCATGGTCCTGCCATTGACCTCACAGCACAGACTCCAACGTTTGGAATGGTGCCGGACCAGAGCGACGTGGATGGCAGAAAGGCAAACCGTAGTTTTCTCAGATGAATCCCGCTTCTGTTTGTCCAGCGATAGTCATCGCATACGTGTGTGGCGTCGACGTGGAGAAAGATCGAATCTGGCAGTAACTGTGGAACGCCCCACAGCGCGTCAACGTGGCATAATGGTTTGGGGTGCTATTGCATACAATTCCGTATCACCTCTAGTTCGTATTTGGGGCACTATGACGGCCCAACGATATGTAGATAATGTACTGCGGCCGGTGGCAATCCCCTACCTTCAGGGTCTGCCAAATGCAATTTTTCAACAGGATAACGCCCAGCCTCACAGTGCTCGAATCAGCCAACATGCTCTACGAGGTGTACAGATGCTTTCCTGGCCACCATACTCTCCTGACTTGTCACCAATCGAACATGTGTGGGACGTGATTGGACGCCGTTTGCAGAACCTGCCACTGCCTCGTTCAGAGGACGAACTGTGGCAAATGGTTGAAAGGGAATGGAGTGCCATCCCTCAGGACACCATCCGCAGGCTTATTGACTCCATGCCTAGTTGTGTTTCTTCGTGCATCGCTGTCCGCGGTGGTCCTACTTCTTACTGAGCCGACGCCGTCCTCGCTCTAAATTTTGCTTATTTATTTTGAAATAAATATCACTTATTGTTCCATGTTGTCTCTGTCTTCTTACCAAATTTCATCAATTTCTGACCACTCCTTCTTGGTGTTGCATTTTCAATGTCGAGCAGTGTATGTCGTCTAGCTTTGATCTCAATCTCATGTTTTTTTTTTTTTTTTTTTTCAAAATTGTTTTTAGTTTTGAGCATCTTAGATACAGAAGAAAAGAGAAAGAATCAGTCCTTCCTATTCTCTTACATGCCTTATAAAAATCCATTAAGGCATTAAATTAACTCATAATTGGAAGGAATCAATAACTGAATACTCTAAAAAGAAAAACGGGCTGTCACTGTTAGTCCAAAGAAAACGGGGTATCCCGTTTTTAGACCACCCAGCACTTCAAGTAGATAGTGCCTGTAGTACTAAACAAACAAGTAGTTCAAAACAAGTACATTACGAGAAGCATCAACTTTGTTATCAGGTAGCAGACATAATTTACCCTATAACTTTGAGTGGAAGAGCTTTAGTTTTACATCTCCTGAAAAGTTTTCAGTGCATTAAAAGTGGATTTTCTGCTAAAACAATTCTCAACGAAGCAAATGAGTCAACAGTCAGGACCAGTTAGCTTACTACTATTATGCCCCTTCTTGTTCCTTCATTGTTGGCCATTTTCGTGACTGTGTACAACCCCCTTCCCCTTTTTCAAAAATATCCTGTATTTGGACCAAATCCCGTATTTGGACCACTTCCTCTGTCTATATACGCACATAGTTATATATAGAGGTTTACGGTAACAGTGTTGCGAGTTTAATTGTATTTTCCTATCTCAAAAAATGCCCGACGTGCCCATAGAAGTTTCGACTTCAAAAACTGTTTCATCACTGTAAAATCTCTAATAAACTGGCTTTCCATAAAATTTTATTCACTAAAAAAAGAGAACGGTATCAAGACCAGAAAATCTTTAATATACTGGACTTTCATAAAGTTTTCTACTTTAAAAAATAACTACAGTACTACGAGAAAATCAAAGTTTTCTAAAGATTTTCTAGCACCTTAACTGTAACATATATTTCAGAAAAATGGAAAATTTTTTGACTGTTTAATCCTGTTCTTTATACTATTATACGAGTAAGAAAATCGTTCTTTTTTATATTACAAAAACATAATTTTAAATGCAAGAAGTACTATTATTTTTAGACACATGAATTTTTAGACACCCTACAGATCTTATTCAATCAAAGGAAATTAAAACAAAATATTGAACCGGACATAGCGAAAAAAGAAAATTGTTTGCCAAAAAAATTCAGCGAAAAGTGACCGTTTACCGAAACTAAACGAGAAAACGAAACTCAGCAAACGTGAAAACAGCAAATGAGGCTGCCCAAGTAGCATCAACTCATCGGATTTTGCTCGGCCGATCAACAAACTCCTCGTAAACTGATCCCGTAACGCATGATGACATCGTTCCGATCAGCATCCGAGCACGGTTTTCGATGAGCTACTTTTCATCGGAAAGCGATATCCTTCCGATCAACTTTCCCGATGAAAATAAGCCGAGCTATATTCCATCGGAAAACGATATCCTTCCGATCAAGTTTCCCGATGAAATTCCTCGGCACGGGACTGTTCTGCTCGTAAATTGCTCCAAATCTCATCGTATTTTGCTGCTCGGATTCTGCTTGGCCGATGAGACATATTGGATCATCGGCCGATGAGAATTTCATCGGTTTCGATGAATGGCCGATCATTGGCCGATGAATGATGCTGCTAGGGTGTTTTGTAATTTTTGTAACGCCTTGTCAAATTGCCAGAACTATTAAAACTGTAATTAATATTAACAGAAATCCTAATTTGAAGTACTGTAAACGAAGAGGTAATGTTGCCTTGTTTTTATTCTTTCGAAAAACGAAATGCAACTAAAAAAAGAAATTATTGCTTGGAAGATTTTTTAATCTCTCGTAAACAAACTCTTTTCTTCAAGAACGTCACTTTAAAAAAAAATCCGACGAGTTCTGTAACAAACAGCATTTTATTGAAGTAGTAAGGATGCAGAACTTAAAGTCCACCACTAAACACCCTTGATCTATCTGATCCGTCTATCTTACTTGTATTCATCTCACTCGGAAAACGAATGACAACAACATCGTGACGTCAGCGTGACGTTTGCGTGACGTTAGCCTATGAAAAACGAGCTAGATAAAACGGCACAGCCTACTTGGCGAATTAGAGGAGACCGCTGACTGCTTGTGAGCTTTTATTGGCTTGCCCGTAATGACGTTCATTGTCAAGTTATGTTGCATTCTAGTATACATTCATGCGAAAGTATAAAAAATTTTCTCTTTGCGAAATATTTTTTACATGATTTGTAAAAAAGAATAATATTAAGCTGGGTTCAAAAAGTTATTTTTTGATGCAATTAGTTCCTTATACAGTGAACTCTCACTTATGCGCCGGCCCAAGGGACCAATAGAAAAAGGCGCGTAAGTGAGAGAGAGGTATAAGCGAACAAGCCTATTTACAGGACTAAAACGCAACATGGGTTCTAATGAGAGAATGAATAAGAAGTTTCTGTACAAAAGGGCATATTAGTACCGTTTGGCAATTCCTGTAACGTAACTACAATGATAAAGAGAAAACAAAAATTGTAGCATACCTAATTACAAACTGTTCCCTCTCAAACGATGTATAATGGATAATTGACCCTCTCCAAACTCTAGTTCATGCGGAAAAAATGCCTCCCGTGAGCAATAAAGGCGAAAGATTTAAGAACAAAGTGAAGAAAAATGTTAATTTCTTAAAGAAAATAAATAATAAATTTTAAATTTTAGGGAAAATTCGGCGCATAAGTGAAATATCTATCTATAGAGTGACGCATAAACGAATGATACTATCATTATGTTGCTATGGATTGTGCTGGGACCATTTAAAATCGTCGTATAAGTGGAAAAGGCGCATAAATGAGGCGGCGTACAGTTCACTGTATATGCTGTAAAAACCAGTATCAGTCACTTAAAAAGTTTTTAAAAACAATTTTTCTAAAATAGAGCTCCAGGGTGCACAACGTTGGTAAAAACGACTCCTTCAAATTTTCATATCTCTAAGCCTTTTGATTACATTTGTATGATTACTGAAAGAAATACAATTACTTAAAAAATAAAATATTTATGTCATAAGCATATTAAAGATATTATGTAAAAGAAACAATCTTTATCTTAAATACATGTATATACGCAGTAATGAAATGTGTGCACTATAAAAACTTATTCTTTCGAATTACACATTATTAATGATAATAAAAAGTACATTTGATCAGCCTCCGAAAAACCCCGGGCGCAGTTATCCCGGGTAACTAAAAATAGTATATCTTAGAGACTTATCTCAGAACGAGGGAAGAAGATAGCCCGTATTGATTCAGAAAATATTTGTTTGGCATGTTCTGGCTCCTAAAATTTTGCAATTTTTGTAGGACCTTTCATGAAATCATCATTAAAACAACATAATACGTTGGCATTTTACAATTTTTGTTGGACTCTATGTGGGATAATTATTAAAGCAACTTAATAATATAAAATTTTGCAATTTTTGTCTTACTCTGCACATACTGCACAAGATATTAATAGTACGTTCAAATTTTGCATTTTTTCAAAACTCTACGTAAAAAATTATTAAAGCAAGATAAGTTTTTTACTGATTTTGCTACTATTTTCGTTCTATCATGCACGCATTTTACTGTGAGAAGGCAAATCGCAGTATCTACAGAAATGAGTTTTTGAGATGTTTGAAAAAAAAAAAAAAACGTTTTGCATGCCACACTAACAACAAGAAAATGTTGAAATTTGACAATTATTTCGTTCTTTAGTTTCTACTAAAACCAAATAAGACTTAAGTACAATAGATGACAAACATGAACAAATATGAAAAAAGAAAAACTTGCAGTTGCTGCCCTCTACCTTCTCACTGCAGTGCTTTTCTATCATTAATTTTTAATACGCTTTTATTAGTTTCACAAGTGTGTTTGTTTGTTTGTTTATATGCATGTAACTCTAAATAAAAGATAAAATTCACGTTCTTTACAAAGTTAAGCCCTAAAGATGACAAAAATGCACAAATATGAAAAAAGAACAGTTTGCAGTTTCTGCCTTTTACCTACTCACAGCAGTGTTATTCTATCATTCATTTTTACTTTCTTTTATATCTAATATATAGAAGAAAGTATTGGAGTCGTGAAAATTTTCGAATGTGGAATTTTGACGGATTTGCAGGTTTTGAGGTACGCTGAGTCCATTTCGATCATTTTTGGAAAATGTCTGTCCGTGTGTGTGTGTGTGAGTCTGTAAGTGTGTGACCAGTTTTTGTGGCCACTCTAGAGCAAAACCTACTGCATGAAATCGAACAAAAATTTTTGCACACATGTACCACCATCTGAACTGGTACACCTGACTTTTTTTTAGCGAATTCCTCCAAGGAGGGTGGAGCAATTGCACGTGTTCTGCGCGTGGGTGATAGCTATATCTCAGGAAGTAACTGGCGGAATCAAACGAAAATTGGTCCATAGGTAGACCCTATTGAGTACAGGTGCTGATTCAATTTGTGTGTAAATATCTCAAAGGGGGCTGGAGCAATCGAACGTTCTTCTTATTTAATGTAACTGGCTATCCCAAGTAGTACACTTCGTTTTTTAAAGGTTGTAAAATGGTTATTAACGTTGTAACAACCGCTTAAAAACGTTTATAAAACGTTTAAAGGTTATTTGTGCTACCTGGGATATCTATAGAAGTAATGAACGAAATCTGACAAAAATTGGTACTCAAGTAGACGTCAAAGAGTACAAGAGCTGATTCAATTTTTGTGTCAATTGCTTAAATAGGGGGGGGGGGTCGTGCAATCAAAAGTGCCTATTTTGTCATTGCACCTGCTATATCTCGAGAAATATTGCTGCGACTTGAATGAAATTTGGAATAACACTAACCCAATATGGAAGCAAGCATCGATTAAATTTTGGCGCCCATCGCCCCAGGGGGAGGGTGGGGTGATTTTTGCGCTTAGTCAACAATGCGAAAATTAAATTCATTAAACAATCGCTTTCACGCTGTTTAATTATCAAATCATCTGAAAACTTTCAATGATTTGAAATTTTTAACTGTTGCCAATTTCTTTTTACTAACAAATAAAATGTTTGCAATCAATCTAAACAAGGATTTTGCAATGATTTCCAATTTCGCTCATTGATTCTGCATTTGCAGGGTTATTACGATAATTGGGAAATTGGAGCTGTCTCCAACTATTCGGGCGAGTATTTTATTTTGTAACCGGAATTCATAAGATAGATATAGAAGAAAGTTTCGTGACGGCCACGACAGCTAGTTATTTGCAATATTATAGCAACAAAAATGTACGAAGAATGAAAATATTCAAGGACACGTCATACTGATTCACTATTAAAATAATCTAAATTATAGTTTTAACTAAAAAATACGCTTTTAGAGTTAAGTTTTAAAAGATGAAAGTTACGTTCTTTACAAATATAAAAGTAATATACTTTATACCATCATTAATACTAAAGGTTAAACCATGATACTCTAACTGAATTCCCTCTAAATTTTCAACCTATTGAATATCCGCTAAGCTTACGTGCACTTATAATACATCAGCGCATGCAATATAGTTTAACCTTTAGTATTAATAATATTTTTGAATATATTCCTTTTTTATTTGCAAACAGCGTGAATTTACCTTTATATTCAGTTTTATACAAACAACTGAAACACTTATATTACTTCAACATGCAATATAATTTAGCCTTTAGAATTAATAATAGCATTAAATACATTACTTTTATATTTGTGGAGAACATCAATTTCATCTTGTATTCAAAGTTACGTACAAACATGGGTCATTCTAGCGAAAACGGTACAAATCATGTCCGAGACTTCAGAATTTTTTAAAATCAATTTTAATAGCTACCACCCATTAAGTGTATTTTTTATCGGTTCTCCATTTAATTTTGTGCCATCAAGTATCAATTGATTATGTTATAATCCATTTAGAAAGGACAAAAAAAAAAAATCTTTGTCAGAAGGAGGAGAAAATGACGTGTCCCAGCTTCAAATTGCTAGAATTTTAAATGTGATTTAAAATTAAACTGAAATGTAACAACAAAATAAATGACACTGCACTGCACAAAAGATGCTTCTGACACCATTTCTGCAGATTATTACTCAAATGAAAAAAAAAATTCCCCAAAAAACACTATTATTTATCCATGTCCCTAGATTTTCTATGTTTCGTAGTGTCCACTCTGTTACAAGCTTTTTGGAAATAAAATAAACAATTGCATTCAATCTGATATATTCTTTTAAAAATATAGGTAGTATAACTGCCGTGATTAGCTTGCTACATTAAATTATGTAGTCAACAGCCAGGGTGAGCCTAATTCTTTCCTTATGGTAGTTAATTTGAACTATTGGATGTCCACTCTGTTACAGTCGATTTCATGATGAAAAAAATAGATTTTTTCTTGAAATTGCAGGCAGACTTACAGTTTTAGGCTGTTTATTCGAATTTATGCTTGTTCTGTGATTCTAACTTTTCTTTGTGATTATACAGATATTTTTAAAGGCTTATTTGTCCACTCTGTTATACAAAGTGATTAAAATATTTAAAATCCTTTCATAAATGAGTCATGTACTAGTTATTTACACTTTATTATACACAAATAAATGAAAACTCAATAAAAAAAATGATTAGTTGGTGGAAATTATTTAAATTGATAATCTTAAGTAAGGAGTTTAAGACATGATTTGTACCATTTTCGCTGGAATGACCCACATACAAACAAACAAACCCATATGTGAAACTAATAAAAGCTTATTAATAAATTACTCGCTGGGAAATAGCGGATTCGCTAATCTCGAACCGGATTGCTTTCGGATGCTGAACTAGATACGTACTCGGATGAAATTCGATAAATAATGATGTGTGTTGCTGCGATAATGATATTTATTTCGTCAGAGTTATTTGACGGATAGTTGAATTGAACGGATTCATAATTTAGGAGGAGAAATTAGTTTATCAAATTTCTTCCATCTTGCCTTGTGTATAAGTAGAGTGATGTCAATTCACTAAGAGAAAATGCAAATATTTTAACGGGAGAAGTTCAATAATATTGAAGGTCAGGGTTTGGGGGCAGGCCCGTCATTTAGGGGGGCAGAGGGGTCAATTGCCCCCCCCCCCCGACTTTGGGGAATCGATGTATTGGCATATAAGTGAGTGTGGTTTTTGCCACTTTTTTGTAAATTTTACATTGTGTATGCACTCTTCGCTCCCCCTAGAAAATTTCGAAAAGACATTCCTGTTTGGGGGTTGGTTTTAATCTTGCTAGTTTTTCAGTTTACTAATTAAAAATGAAATACTATTGCCGTCAAAATGAAGTTGAAGTAATTCGTAGGCAAACTGACTGGGCAAAAAAGCTGCTTTTCTTTTTCTTCTTCGTATTATAATAAATTACATAATATTTGTTACTACTACCAACCTTGTTTTAATTAAATTTTTTATATACAGTCGAACCTGCTAAATGGAATAGTCATTTTGCAGCAAAAAATATTCTAATAAGCGGGATATTCTATTACCCTGGATGAATATAATACGTTACAATGGTTTAGTACATTGAAAATGTATTGTAGTAAACGGGATATTCTTTTAAACGATATTCTTATAAGCGGGCTTGACTATTTTTTATAATGTTTTTATTTTTCTTCCATGTACTTCAGCGCAGTTTCTGAGAAAAAATTTACACAATATTATTTTTATTATTATTATTATTGCTGCTCTTGTTTTTCCAGCAAAATGGCTTGTAAAGCTACAAACCTTTCTTTGCGTAGTTGTATTTTAAGTTTTTCTAGCAGGTGGGAAGGGGGAGGCAAAGGGGTGAGTACTCAGTGTATAATATACAAAATATATCAAAACGCAAGCCTACATATGTATTAATGCATCAATTTTGCAAATCTAAGAGATCAATTACACTTTCTTACTCCCCCCTCCCCCCAGTCTTGGGGACTTGATAAGCGGAGGAAACATTTTTTACTTTTTATTTTTTCTTGGATAAGAGTCAAAACCATATTTATGTTGCTTTAAATTAATCATGCATTTTAAGAAATAAAATGTATTGTATAACAATAGACTATACATTCTTTTAGAACTTTATTATTTTAGAACTTTTCGAACAACTTTGTCTTACGTAGAAAAATTAGAGCTTTCTATTGACATATTGTATACTAAACTATTGTATTAATACTAATTTTTGAGAGCATTTTTATTACACTCATTTAAGGTAAAAAATGCGCTAATATAAGATATTACGCAAAAATACTTCTCAAAAATGGAATAAACTAATAATTAACTGATAATTTGATTATAGAACATTACATTGTCATCGGGTTGGAGGTAGCATACAAAATTTCAAAAGAGTCCGATCACAGGATGTGGATTAAAATTGATTTGCGAAATTCCATTACAGTAGAGAACCAATTATCCGGGATGTTTGGGACCACAGCTATCCCGGATAACTGAATTTCCCGGTTTTCTGGATCGTTACGAAGCGATATTTGCCAATTGTTTATAAAACCCAAGTTACTATAATAAACAGTAATGCATCTTAAAATCTGAAGAGAAAACGATCCAGAAGTGGTTATAATTATTACAACATTAAATTTGTTTTAGCTATATGCCACTTGTATGGTATTTATAAAGAAACTGTTTATATTCATTTAGGTATTTCAAAAGAAAGACAAAAAAAAAAAAAAAAAAAAGGCACTTCATTTTTTTAGAAATTGCCGAAAATGCGTATTTTAAAAAGTGGCGGAAAAATCGACAAAATGTTGCCGGTTTTCTGGTTTCCCGGTATTTTGGTTCCCAGATAAAAGGTTCTGTACTGTACATACAATGAAGTTAAACAACTATTTCGATTACATAATATTGCATTATCTTTGGGTCTGAGGTTGCATATTAAATTTGAAGCGAATCCGATGACAGGAAGTGGGTGAAAATTAAGCTGCAAGATTTCGTTACGTAGATAGATACATGCTAGTGAAGTTAATAAAAACTTGTGAAAAAAATCTGGTATGGACCCAACACTACTTCCTGTTACGTGTAAATTTCTTTGTAGATGCCTTAAGTGTCAAAATAGTGCTTAGAGTGAGCAAGATGACAATTCAAACATTTACGTCCTTGTTTGCCACGAAACAATGCAAAAAAATGTTTCACAATGATTAATTTTTTAAATATCGCCGATTTTAACATCATTCAGCGGATTTTTCGTAAAATATAGCCGATAGCGCCAAATTGAACCCATACCCAAAGAAATTTTTTTTTCGCCAAATGTGTCGCCAACTTTGCAGCAAATACTTGGCGACCAAAAGCTTGGCGATGTATGGCCAAGTGGTCGCGCCAATTCATATCACTTTAATCTGCTTTGAAATTAACACAGATTTACTCCAAAAAGGGGTAAAAGATCCCTTTGGAAACATTCAAATGCAACCACAAGTGGAGGTGCACAACTAGACCCCCTCAGAGCTTACATACCAAACTAGAAGCTTCTACGGAATACAGTTTTTACTTCCTTTTACGTAGTAAAGGAAGTATTGTGATCACGAAAAAAATTTCACTCAAATTTCGGTCTAAATTTTGACTTTGCTCACCCCTGAATGAATGTCGCGTAGTTTTCGACCTGTCAGTAGCGACCTGTCAGCACGTGCATACGTACATAACAACATACAAAGAGCCGAAAAATTAATTTCGACCACCCCCGAGTAAATTACGACGAGTTTTCTCGTGACGTCTGTATGTACGTATGTGCGGATGTATGTGCGGATGTATGTGCGTATGTGGCTCGCATAACTCAAAAACTATATGCCGTAGAAACTTCTAGCTTGGTATGTAGGCTCTGAGGGGGGTCTAGCTGTGCACCTCCCCTTGTGATTGCATTCGAATGTTCCCAAAGGGGTCTTTTACCCCTTTTTTGGGGTAAATCAATGTTAATTTCAATACAGACTCAAGTGATATGAATTGGCGCCACCACTTGGCGACATGTCGCCAAGATTTTAGTCGCCAAGTGTTTGACGCCAACTTGGCGACATATCGCCAAGTTGGCGACAAATTTGGCGAAAAAATTATTTTTTGAATTTGGGTTCAACTTGGCGCTATTGGCGATATTTTGCGAAAAATTCACTAAATGATATTAAAATCAGCAATATTTAGAAAAATAATCATTGTAAAATATTTTTTGCATTGTTTCGTGGTAGATTAAGGGAGTAAATATTTGAATTGTTACCTTGCTCACTCCAAGCACTTTTTTAACACTTAAGGCAACTACTAAGAAATTTACACGTAAAAGGAAGTAGTGTGGGGTCCATACCAGATTTTTTAGTTATGCGACATACATAAATATACGTACGTATGCATGATACTCACTCATGAAAAAACTACTCAACAGTCATTCGGGGGTGAGCAAATCAAAATTTAGATCGAAATTTGAGTGAATTTTTTTTTTCGTTATCACAATACTTCCTTTACAACGTAAAAGGACGTAAAAAGTGCCAAGTGACGTATTTATAACGGAAAATAGCACAAAATATGTTAAAAGTCTAGCGTTTCAATATGACCATCAACAGTTTAATTTGGAGTATCGCTGCTGTAAGTTCTCCAGATATTTATAGTTTGACACTGCGTACATAAGGAGAAAGCAACACAGATAGAACGATGTTCATTTGTACACAGCTATATCCATTTGTGGAACGTTACTGGTAAGGTTAAGGCCCGGTTTCCTAGGAGTGAAATCGTCGATTTCTGGCGAGACGACAGACGCCGCCGCCTTCTGCGCATGCGCCTGAGCCGCAGATTGACGTCGCTTCACGCCACGCTCCAATCAAACTGGTTCTGATTCCAGCGTGCGTCGCGACCGGCGTCGGCGACGATTCTAGGAAACCAAGCCTTTACAAAAAGAAAGAAATATTTATCTGTTTAAAGAGCGATAGGAAGTTTAGATTAAAATAACAGATAAATTAGATTTTGAATTGTATAGTCTTGGTATAGAAGATAATCTTGTTAAACTAAGATGTACTTAAGAGAAATATATTTTGCTCTTTATCGAGACAATTTCAAATTCAATTTGCTTTACCAAATAATACATCTTTCACAATTTATCCGAATAATATTCCATTTTCCTCGCATTTATACTAATTTAAGTAATGTTTGGTTTCTAGAATAATTTGAATTTTATTTTATTAGCGGTTTTGATTTTTGTAAAGGAAAAGAACAAATATTTTTCTCAAAAAGTATTTCTGAAACATTTTAAAAGTCAAATAAGATAAGTTGTACTACACATTGTACCAAATTTTTATTTCAGAATAATCCGAACGTTTTTCCGATTTCCGCAATACTTAATTCAATTAATTTCCGCTATTTTTTCCATTTGTATATTTCAAGCAAAGAATGTACTGACACATCTTATCTTCATTTGAATTTCTTCGAGATTTTCCTCCTTTGTTAAAGGATATCTAATTTATTATTTAAGCTAGTGTATTTTATCTGAAAAAAATGTTTCAGTTCATTAAATACAATCCAGATATCTACATACAACATAGATAAAATATATATGTTCCATTCATCGTAAAATCACCATAATGTCTCATAAACTGCATTAATGCTGCAAAGAATGTAAGTTTTTGACATTATTTTATCGAGACCGGTAGGCTTTTATTTGTGATTTTTCTTCTTAGTTTGTATCAACAAAAGACTATCATTTATTATTATTATTATAATCATTATCATTATGACTTTAACTATTCACTTTTATTTTATTTATTCATGTATTGATTTCCATTTTGGAATTTAGAAATTCTTAAAAATGTGTCCCAATGGATGCCCCAACCGGCAAAAATAAGTAAATTCGATAAAGATGTTTTTCAAAACTTGTCCTAAAGGGTACGGCAAGGAATTTCCTTGAACTTTTCATTTAGAAATTAAATATGAAAGAAATTTCTGCACCGAATGAGAAATTGATTGTTTTAAAATGAAACTTATTTTGAGCATCTCACAAGTGAATGAAACTTTTAAAATTGGGTTTGATTTTAATTCTTTTGTACAAGCGTCTTTCAATGGAATTACTGCAGATTCATTCATGAACGTGGTATAATTGTTCATTTCCCTATAAGACAAGTAAAACTGGAAACGTGGTAAAAAATATTTTAAAGATTTTGAATGCCATTCCTATTATTTCAATTTAGACAGGGAGAAAACATTATTTCAGTTTAAATGAAAAGGTTGTTAGCCAGCTTGAAGTCAAATAATAATAATAATTTTTCAAGCGCTGCAATATACACATGATTTAAAACCAAAAGTGCTTAATTACTGCAAAAGTAATTTAAAATTTCAGCTAATATTTAAAAAAATTTCTCCTTTGAGAAAAATCCAAATTTTCATTTTGCTTTTTTTTAAGGAAAAAGACGATTTATTTTTAACAAAATTTTATATAAAATGATAATATCCAGGAACATCTGGCGAGAGAAATCCCATGCTTATTTTATTACAGCATTCTGACTTATTTTTTTAGCGTTGCCTTTCCAAAAAGAAATAAATAACGCAGACGATACCTAAATTAAATATAGGCAAAGGAATAACAGGCATTGCAGACAATAAAGTTAAAAAGAACAGAACTTTTTCCTTTAAAATAAGCAAATAATAAAATTTTCCGAAGCAATCATTAAGCAATGACGAGTTGCGACAGTGAACTCTCATTTATACGCCGCCTCTTTTATGCGCCTTTTTCACTTATACGACGATTTCGAATTGTTCCAGCACGTTCCATAGCAAAATAATAATAGTATCATTCGTTTATACGTCGCTCTAAAGATAAATATTTCACTTATGCGCCGAATTTTGACTAAAATATACAAAAATTAATTTATTTTCTTTAAAAAATAAGCATTTTTCGTCCTTTTCCTCTTTAATATTTCACCTTTATTGCTCACGGAAGTCATTTTCTCCATGAACTAGAGTGCGGAGAGGGACAATTATCTATTATGCATTGTTTTAAAGGGAACAGTTTGTGCTTAGGTACGTTAATACAATTTTTGTTTTCACTTTATTATTGTAGTTACGTTAGAGTAATTGCTAAACAGCAGTAATGTGTCCCTTTTCTATAGAAACATTCTTATTCACTCTCTCATTAGAACCTCTGTTGTGTTTTAGTCCTTTAAATAGACTTGTTCACTTATACGTTTCTCTCACTTATGCGCCTTTTTCTGTTGGTCTCTTGGCCGGCGCATAAGTGAGTGTTCATTGTATTTACTTTCATTTTTAATAGCAGATGCAGTGCGGTTCTTTTTACTTCCTTTTACATAGTAAAGGAAGTATTGTGATCGCGAAAAAAAAATCACTCAAATTTGAGTCTAAATTTTGATTTTGCTCACCCCCGAATGAATGTTCAGTAGTTTTTTCGACCTGTCAGCACGTGTATATGTACCTACCAACATATAAGCAGCCGAAAAATCCTTTTCAACCACCCCCGAGTTAATTACGACGAGTTTTCTCGTGACGTCTGTATGTACGTATGTGCGGATGTATGTGCGTATGTGTCTCGCATAACTCAAAAGCTATATGCCTTAGAAACTTCTAGCTTGGTATGTAGGCTCTAAGGTGGTATAGTTGTGCACCTCCCCTTGTGGTTGCATTCGAATGTTCCCAAGGGGGTGTTTTACCCCTTTTTGGGGGTAAATCAGTGTTAATTTCAATGCAGACTCAAGTGATATGAATTGGCGCGACCACTTGGCGATATGTCGCCAAGCTTTTGGTCGCCAAGTGTTTGACGCCAACTTGGCGACATATCGCGAAGTTGGCGACAAATTTGGCGAAAAAACTATTTTTTGAATTTGGGTTCAACTTGGCGATATTTTGCGAAAAATTCACTGAATGATATTAAGATCAGCAATATTTAGAAAATTAACCATTGTAAAATATTTTTTGCATTGTTTTGTGGCAGATTAGGGGAGCAAATATTTGAATTGTTACCTTGCTCACTCCAAGCACTTTTTTTAACACTTAGGGCAACTACCAAGAAATTAACAAGGACAAGAAGTTCTGTCAAGAACTAAACGAGCCTGCTTTCCCGTACATCGACATCGGCATTCTAGCATCTGATCATTATTCTCTTGATTATCTAAGACTAAAAATTATGTCAAACATACCTTTAAAAGCAAAATATACCTCTCTCATCAGATGAAATAGACACATAAAAAGTAAATAAATGAATAAATAAAGTTTTGTCGCACCTTTTAAAGAATGTAACTGTTACAGTTCTTCCGTAGAAAAATTCCTCAATTGTTTTCAAAAAAAAATTAAAAGTACAAAGTACATCAAAACACATTTTATCAAAGAAAGAAAAAAAAAAAGAAAAAAAAAGAAAAAAAAACTCGTCCGTTGATAAAATGTCTCGAATTTCACGTTTAATCCGTTGCCAGTTGTTAAATATAAATTAAGAATAAAATGCCCTAGTGAATGAAACATTTTTGTTACAAAAAAAATCGTCTGCCAAAAATAATAATAATAATAAATTCAATAAAACAAATGAATAAATAAACAAAAAATCGTCTGCACAGTCAGTCATTTTTTTCGGACTGTTTACTCAAAAGTTATTAGGGGTGACAGCTTGCTTGAGCGGTTCAATGTTGAATGAAAAATTGTTCAAATCGGAAATGTAAATACGGGAATGAAGTATCCTTGAAAAGTTCTTTCCAACAAAAAAAAGTTTGTTCAAATCGGACTGTTCATTAAAAAGTTAGTATCGCGGGACCGGTTATTTGAACGGCTCAAAGTTGAACCAAAAATTGTTCAAATCAAAAAATCAAATATGGGAATGAGCTGTACTCGCCGAGATCTTTCCAACAAAAAAAAGTTTGTCTAAATTGGAATGTTCATTCAAAAGTTATTAGGGGGGGGGGACAGACAGACAGACCGACCGACAGACCGACCGACACACAAATTCCTAATCTCAATACCCTACTTTCAAATTTTTAATTTTTCGATATTCATTTTACCTCTTTATTTTTTTGACTTGGCGATATTTTTTGGACTTGGCGATATTTTTTTTAACTTGGCGATATTTTTTTTTACTTGGCGATTTTTTTTGGACTTGGCGATATTTTTTCGATGCATTAAGCTACTTTTAATACTTTTTTCGTCTTTCTTTTATTTTTAACGGGAAAGTAGGCTAAAAAGGAAGTAGTGTGGGGTCCATACCAGCTTTTTTTAAATTGGACTCAGAGCCTATCATTGGGTGAGTGGAGGGTGCTCCACCTCTTCGGAAATCCACCGACCCCTGTTGCGGGTCATCGGCCACCGCTCCTCCTGGTGGAGGTGCACTTGTCCTACACACAATATCGCCTACACACACATAAACACACGCCTGAGTCATTCCATAGTGACTAACGTAACATTCAGAGCTGATTTTGTAACTGTTTTGTAACTTAAAGGATAAAAAATATTTTTTAGTCGTACTGGTGGATCTGCAATGTACATGGTATCTATGTATCATTTCTGCTAAGAATTCAAAACAGAATTACTGACAGCAGATACTTTTTCAACCAAAATAGCAGCGTGACTAACGTAACATTTTTGCAACCCTGAAAATGAATGCTCATGTTGTGAGGCAAATATTTCTCAAAGTGTAGCAGGTGTTAAAAATTGAATGATTTATTTAAAAAATGTGTAAAGTTGACTTTTGAAAACATAAAACACATTTATTAAATCTTAATTTTTTTTAGTCTTAAGTGTCACTTTGACTCAAGATGGAGTGTGACTAACGTAACGTGACTAACGTAACCATCGAATAATAAGCAGTATAGACATACTACAAACTATTTATTAAGGCTAATCTCAGTGATAATTACAATACTTTTTAAATTTTTTTTAACTTCTTATGTTGTATGATTTTCATTTATTTATTTGTTTTTGGATACTTTTTCACTTCGGTATTTTTTTTTCTTCGGCTGAGGTTGACATTTCTATGGAATGACCCGCCTACACCCACATATACTGCCGTGCTGAGTGCAAAAGTGGTATCTGCAGTGGAGCTCACACTGAGATATGACTCTTTAAAGTTTTGCACTACCATGTATTTTATTCAGATGAAACCTTTTCAGACTAAAAAAATATACACTGCTCGACATTGAAAATGCAACACCAAGAAGGAGTGGTCAGAAATTCATGCAAATTTTACCGTAGACGCACGTCACTGAGTTATGCAAATGATATGAAATGCGCAGCTCTCCGACGCACGTGAAGTAAGATATAAGAGAATGAAGTTGAAAAGTGGGCTATGTTCATGTTGGTTTTTCTGCCAGACTAAATTATCGGAGAAATTTGGTTTTTGTCTCGAAGGATACGTGTGATAGGAGGAAATGCCACGCCGTCCTCAACGAAGACACTTCCAGCATATAGACGACTTTACAAGGGCTATGGTGATCGGACTGAGAAGGGGAGGTTGGTCCATACGTGGATGCAAGCACTGTGCATCGGCTGTGTCGGAGATGGTTGGAAAGAGGAAATGTAGCCACATTGAGGGGTGAAGGTGCACCCAGAGTGACGTCAGACCGCTTGGATCGACGGATTCACCGACAAGCTGTGGCGGACCCGCAAGTCACTTGTACGTCGATTCTGCAGCACGTGCAAGGTACCCTGGATGTTCCTGTGTCGACCAGAACCATTTCCCGTCGACTGGTTGCACGTGGCCTGCAATCACGGCACCCGCTAAGAAGACTGCCTTTGACCTCACAGCACAGACTCCAACGTTTGGAATGGTGCCGGACCAGAGCGACGTGGATAGCAGAATGGCAAACTGTAGTGTTCTCAGATGAATCCCGCTTCTGTTTGTCCAGCGATAGTCATCGCATACGTGTGTGGTGTCGACGTGGAGAAAGATCGAATCCGGCAGTAACTGTGGAACGCCCCACAGCGCGACAACGTGGCATAATGGTTTGGGGCGCTATTGCATACAATTCCGTATCACCTCTAGTTCGTATTCGGGGCACTATGACGGCCCAACGATATGTAGATAATGTACTGCGGCCGGTGGCAATCCCCTACCTTCAGGGTCTGCCAAATGCAATTTTTCAACAGGATAACGCCCGGCCTCACAGTGCTCGAATCGGCCAACATGCTCTAGGAGGTGTACAGATGCTTTCCTGGCCACCATACTCTCCTGACTTGTCACCAATCGAAGATGTGTGGGAAGTGATTGGACGCCGTTTGCAGAACCTGCCACTGCCTCGTTCAGAGGACGAACTGTGGCAAATGGTTGAAAGGGAATGGAGTGCCATCCCTCAGGACACCATCCGCAGGCTTATTAACCCCATGCCTAGACGTGTTTCTTCGTGCATCGCTGTCCGCGGTGGTCCTACTTCTTACTGAGCCGACGCCGTCCTCGCTCTAAATTTTGCTTATTTATTTTGAAATAAATATCACATATTCTCCATGCTGTCTCTGTCTTCTTACCAAATTTCATCAATTTCTGACCACTCCTTCTTGGTGTTGCATTTTCAATGTCGAGCAGTGTATATATTTCCCGTTCTCAAATAACCATATAATTTTGTATTTCGGTAAAATACGTCACAAAGAGCCACCTAGCGGCGATGACTTAATTTTGTTAAAAAGTGCAGCTACGACTTTTGTGCTTAGCTCGGCAACATACTCCAACTCACACATTAACACACGTCTACACACACGCACACATACGCGCGTGCACACTTATCGCAAATCGTGATTTCGAAAAAGATAATTTGATGTCAAAATTCAGATTGATTTCAAGCTTTTCTTCTTTTAATTCATTCTCAATACAATCTATAGATAATAGTAATGGTTCCACAAAATTTTTCTGTTTCAAAATTTACTTGTTTCCTTGTATTTTAAATGATATATTTCTCTTGCTCTCATTAAGTTATACTGTCGTCCCCGCTTAATCGGGTAACGGATAAACGAATACCCCGCTTATACGAATAAAACAGTCCGGAACCGAACGTTTCCCCATAGACACAATGTTAATACCCCGCTCAATCGAATTGTTTCCCCGGATAATTGAATAATATGTTAGCTTTGACAAAAATTTTTGCTAAGAAAAATGTCGAATAAAAGTGTTCCCAAGAGACCTTGAACAAGCAAACCACTATTGTGGACTTTTTCAAGAAATGATAGTGAAAGGCGGAAAACAACTTTTTTTGTAACACAAGTTGTAAGTTATTCTTTATGATTTTTATATGGGCATACAATATTTATACTCAATTATTATACTATATTTTGTTGTTTGCTTTGCTTCTTTCAAAATCTTTTTACCAATAACATCAATTATTTCCTTTATATAGCTATTTCTTTGTTATCATTACGTTTTGGCACAAAAGTTGTCAAAATGGAAAGGTAAAAAAATGTTCCCCGCTTAATCAAATACCCCACTTAATCGAATAAAATTTCTAGGAACCGACAGTATTCGTTTAAGCGGGGCCGACAGTATTTCATTTCAGCATGCTATTACTCAATTATTTAGCTAAATAACTGAATGCACAACAATTCATAAAATCATTGTTACTATTACTTTTTTTAGGCTATCATTTTCCGTGTGGTGAAGGGGCCATTCGTGGAAGAGTTTTACCAGTGCGTCACCTACGGTTTCTACACCGCCGAATGGCAAGAACAGCTCTACACAACAACCAGCCTGGTACTCAACTTCATCCTCCCCCTGCTCATCCTCACTTTCACTTACAGCTGCACTTTCTACACCATTTCGAGTAAGTTAATGAGCAACTTGCCACTCTTAATAACGCCACTCTTAATACTTTTCTTTCCAGGGAGACGCCCTTTAGGCTTTTCCTCTCAAAAACTGACACTCGCAATTAGGAGTGGTGTTTAAGCATTCGCCATGTACCGGATTTGGTTGATACTTTTAGTTTTCGAATTAAGTTTTCTTAGTTGCTCTGCGAATCTTCTGTTGTTCTATTGTTGCTGATATTTTCGACTTCATGAAAAAAAATGACTTAGATTAGTGATCTGGTAGAATGGATAAAAATCAAAATTTTCTTTTCATTTTTTTTTCAAAACGTGCCTGAGAAAAAATTTCAAAGTAATGTTCAAAAATAAATAAATGAATAATAATAAATGATTATAATGAAAAAACATACAGTGAACTCTCACTTATGCGCCGGCCCAAGGGACCAACAGAAAAAGGCGCATAAGTGAGAGAGACGTATAAGTGAACAAGCCTATTTAAAGGACTGAAATGCAACATAGGTTTCTAATGAGAGAATGAATAAGAATGCTTCTAAAGCAGGGTTGGGGTTTTGGACGTCCAAAACTGGTTTTGGACAGGACAGGTGGGTTTTACTGTCCAAAACTGTCTAAAACTGTCCAAAAGTGTCTTAAACTGTCCAAAAGTGTCTTAAACCGTCTAATCTAAAGCATGGCAAAAGGGTTTTAAGCTGACTAATTTCTATTAGCTGTAATATTGATAATGCATACATCTTAGTTTCTTAGTGTTAATTAGTTGTAATTAATTAAAATTTGATAATATTTAATTATATTAGTAATTTTAATATTCGTTAAAAAAATGAACAATTTACTCATAACTCCACTGCATAAAAATTTCATAATATAGGAATTGGTAGTACTGTCAAAAAAACTCTTGAAACAGATAATTTCAGCTCCATTTAACTCAAAATGTGTAAAACTGAAGTCTTTTGTGGTTTCTTTACAATAATGTTTTCAGTGATGTTCAAATATTTTTTTTAACTTTAGATTGAAGAATAATAAACTGATGATAAAATGTTTTTCACTACTCAAGAAAATTTTTCCATTTTTGATTTTTGTTTTTAATACTGTGTATTTTGTTTCTAACAATATATTATATGAAGGGCTCGGGCGTAAATAGTGGTATCTGACAAACTCGAAAAGACGTATTGTTTCAAATTAAAGAAACAAAAATCACTTGTAAAAATGTAATTAAATATACCCAAGACACACAGCACTTAATCAATGTACTGACTTCATTTTTTAAATAGAACAAACTTGCTACAGTAATGTCTCGAAGCAATAAATCCATATTTAAAAGAAAAAATTTTGATTTTTTTTTGAAATGCTAGTTACCATTTTTTACACCCGAGCCCTTCATATGTGTATATACTTCCTCAAGAAAAAAAAAAAAAAAAACACATCCTAGCTTGCAAATATTTAGAAAAACTTATCAACATTTTCCAAGGATCAGTAATGATTTAGTGTCTGATTATGAAAAATATCACTTTTGTCATTTACTTGTATTTGTAAGTACAATAACCTAAGGAATTTTTTAAACAATTTTGGAAATTCCATCTAGTTGATCAAGTTCAGTTTAGTATAATCAGGGGTGATTGTGAGTTCATGAAAAAATACCTGAACGTTTTGAAGAGAAGAGTGTGTGTGTGGGGGGGGGGGGTGCTTTTTTTTCAAAAAACCAAGGCTCCTATTATTTAAGCACACCTAATTTTATAATTATACATATTTAATAATAAATTGTCTTTCATAAACAAACAAGACACATTTCATACATTCGAATAGTTTCAAAGAGTTTCTAATCAAAAACAATAGAATGGCATCTTAACATTTTTGCTCGATGAATATTATTAGTAATTATCGGAAAATCAACGAAAATTCGAAAAAAAAAAAAATACCGAATGTGGGAAGAAAAAAGCATAATTAAAAATATTTTACTTCCGGTATTTTCGACCATGAAAATACCAGAACCGATCATGAAAATACCGGAAATTCGGTAAAATACCGGAACGCAATCACCCCTGTATAATGCAAACAAAAATATCCATTCCAAAAAAAAAACAGAAGGGGGGGGGGCTGAAAATCTTATATATGTTTTTATGTACATATTTAAATGTTTACATTAAATAAATTAAGTCTTAACTTCAAGTATAATTTTGTGCTTTTGATATTTGTTCAAAATATAAAATTGTACTAAAAATGTAGTTTTGGACAGTTTAGGACAGTTTCGGACACATGGGTTTTGGACAGGACGGTTTAAACCATGGTTTAAACCGTGGTTTTTACCGTTCTGTCCAAAACCTTGCCAACCCTGTTCTAAAGACAAGGGACATATTACTAAGGTTTGTCAATTACTGTAACGTAACTATAATAATAAAGAGAAAAAAAAATTGTAGCATACCTAACTACAAACTGTTCCCTTTAAAACGATCCATAATAGGTAATTGTTCCTTTCCGAACTTTAGTTCATGAGGAAAAAATGCATTCCGTGAGCAATTAAGGCGAAAGATTACAGAGGAAAGTGAAGAAAATGCTTATATTTTAAAGGAAATAAATATTTTGTTTTACATTTTACGGAAAATTCGGCGCATAAGTAAAATATTTATCGTTAGAGCGACGCATAAACGAATGATGCTATCATTATTTTGCTATGGAATGTGATGGGATCATTTAAAATCGTCGCATAAGTGAAAAAGGGGCATAAATGAGGTGGTGTATGGGTGGGAGTTCACTATAAATAAATAAAATTTCTCTTAATGTTCCACAAAAATTGAAATAAATCCTAACTGCAATTAAAAATAAATCGTCAAGTAAATAAAAAAGGCCCTCAACTGAAACTAGAATTTCGCTCAAATCGAAAATAACTAAAAAAAAAAGTTTTTGTTAGGCATGGAAAATCTCGCCGCGCGAGAACGTTTTCTTATTCGCAGTTTTTGAGCATGAACATTGCAATTTTGCGAGGACTAGGCAGATGTCTTTTTTTGATGAAATTATGCTTCAATATAACATTATATTTACTACATTTAGTTTTTTCAATTCGTTCATTATGGATACATAATGGAGCAACGGAAATCCATTAAATTTTGCCACAGGCAAAGCTCTGTTGGGTAATAGTAGTAAATAAATAAATGAAAGATAATGCATCTGATAATTTTGATTGAGAAAACCAGAAAAACAGTGAAGTTTTGTCAAAAGAGATTTTTGAGAGTAAATCAACAGCCCTAGAGAAGCTACGTTGAGTTTCATGCGGAATTTTATGCTCGCAATAATTTGTAGTATCAAAGCCTTGTGTGATATATATCGAGAAATTATCAGAAGGGAACGAGCAACCGAAGTTGCTATTATATAAGACATTGAAAGTTGAAATATTCAATAAATCTAACTGGAGCACAAACTGTGTAATGCTTCTAATCCTAACAATCCACAATCCTTCTAACAATCCATTACTAGCACATACAAAGGTCTTTTAAACGGAGGTACTTTTATATCTGTTTATGAAGCTCGCTCCATGTCAATTTGTGGTTGTGATTGTCAAGTATAAGACTGCTATGCATGGGCACCCAAATTAGGGGGGGGGGGCAAGACAGGGTGTCTTAAGCTCCCACTCCCCCACCTTAGTAATTTGTACTTCTTCTGCTTTTAGTAATGTTTTTCGGCAAAAATATAAAAATATTTATTCCTCAACTACAGTAAACTCTCACTAATACGTCGCCCCATTTATGCGCATTTTTCACTTATACGACGATTTTAAACGGTCCCAGCACATTCCATAGTAAATAATGATAGTATCATTCGTTTATGCGTCGTTCTAAAGATAAATATTTCACTTATGCACCGAATTTTCCCTAAAATGTAAAAAAAAAAAATCTTTAAAAGATAAGCGTTTTTCTTCACTTTCGTCTTTAATCTTTCACCTTTATTGCTCATGGAAGGCATTTTTTCCGCATGTACTAGAGTTCGGAAAGGGACAATTATCTATTATACATAAATTTAAAGGGAACAGTTTTTAATTAGGTATGCTACAATTTTTGTTTTATCTTTGTCATTGTAGTTACGTTACAGTAATTGCCAAACCGTAGTTATAATGACCTTTTTCTATAGAAACATTCTTATTCATTCTCTCACTAGAAACTATATTGCGTTTTAGTCCTTTTAATAATCTTGTTCACTTATACGTCTCTCTCACTTATGCACCTTTTTCTGTTGGTCCCTTGGGCCGGCGTATAAGTGAGAATTCACTATAGTAATGATTAAGGTATTTAAAATGTCAATAACTTTAATCTGCACTGAAATTGCTTCCCATGGGCAAAATATCCTGCTAAACCATCAAAAAAATATCTGAGCCCCCCCCCCCCCTCCTCTTCTAAAACTGCGCGTATGGATGTCCAATGTCCATGCTGCTGTGGTTTATTTGTAGGTATTTAAATGAGACAAAATTTTTAAAATCATGTCCCGCTTAAATAATCATTTTATTAATTCTTTGCTTTTCCTACAGGGAAAGAAAACACATTCTCAGACTATCCAAATGCAGCAATGGACGAGGCCCGGCGAAACCTACTGAGAAAAGCCAAGAATAAAGCTCTGATGATCACAGTGGTAATCATGGTGGCTTTCGTGGTCTGTTGGGCTCCTTATTACACCACCATGATCATCTTCATCTTCTTGAAGCCGAATGACGGTCTCAGTAAAGATTTAGAATCCGCCATTTTCTTCTTCGGCAGCTCTACAGCCATGATCAACCCGATTATATACGGAGCTTTCCACTTGAAAAGGAAAACTGGTCGCAGGGCCACAACTAACAGCAGTGCTTCTTCGAGAGTGGAAAATACAATCACCCTGGTAGCTCTCAGAAGGCACAAGATAGTGTCGACTCAAGTGAGATTTGCGCCGCCATCTTGTCCAACAGAGAATTGTGGCAGACAGTATGCTAAGTTGGACGGATACCAAGGACTGAGCATGAACTCTAGGAATGAGTCTAATGGAGGTTTTGACGAGCAGAACTTATAAATATAACTTTTTTGGAAACTTCTGAGCTTTCTTCATTGAATTTTTCATTTCCATACATGTATGTATTTCCAGAAACTCCTAACTTTTGAACAAAATGGTCGTTGAGCAACAACCAACAATAGTGCGTCTTCGAGAGTGGAAACTACACAATTACCCTGGTAGCTCTCAAGAGGATGGAAATAATGTCGACTCATATGAGATTTGCGCCGCCATCTTGTCCAACAGAAAATTGTGGCAGGCAGTACGCTAAGTTGGACGGGCACCACGGACTGAGCATGAACTCTAGGAATGAGTCTAATGGAGGTTTTGACGAGCAGAACTTATAAGTATAACCTTTTGAAAAAAATCTGAGCTTTCGTCATTTAATTTGTTATTTCCATACATGTGGGTTTTTAAAGAAACTCCTAACTTTTGAACGAAAGTGTCGTAGGGCCACAATCAAAAGCTTGCGTCTTTGAGAGTGGAAAATACAATCACCCTGGTAGCTCTCAGAAGACACAAGATAGTGTCGACTCAAATGATATCTATGCTGCTATCTTGTCCAACAAAATATTATAGCAGACAGTACGCTAAGTTCAGTACGCTAAATCAAGCAACATGAACTGAGCCTAAATTTAGGAATGAGTCTAACTTACGCGTTGACAAGCAGAACAGACAAATATAACTTTTTAGAAACTTCTGAGCTTTCTTCATCTAACTTTTCATTTCCATACATGTGTGTTTTCTTTGAAAATCTTAACTTTTGAAGAAAATGGTCGTAGGGCCACAACTAACAACAGTGCGTCTTCGAGAGTGGAAAATACAATCACCCTGGTGGCTCTCAGAAGGCACGAAATAATGTTGACTGATGTGAGATTTGTGCTACAATCTTGTACAACAGAAAATTTTGGCAGACAGTACGCTAAGTTGGTCGGACACTAGGGTCTGAGCCTAAACTTTTAAAATGAGTTTAACAGAGGTTTTGACGAGCAGAATTGATGAATATAACGTTTTGAAAACTTCTGAGCTTTCTTCATTTTATAATTCATTTCCATACATGTGTGTTTTTTTCCAGAAACTCTCAACTTTTGACCAAAATGAACGTAGGGCCACAGTCAACAGCAGTGCGCTTTCGAAAATGGAATATACAATCACCCTGGCAGCACTCAGTAGGCACAAGACAGTTCTGTCTCATGTGAGATTTGTGCCGCCATCGGAGAACTGTGGCAGACAGTACGCTAAGTTGGTCGGACACCAAGGACTGAGGCTAAACTCTAGGAATGAGTCTAATGGAGGTTTTAAAGAGCAGAACTTATAAATATAACTTTTTTGAAACTTCTGAGCTTGTTTCTTCAAATTTTTATTTCCACAAGTATGTTTTTACAGAAGCTCTTAACGGTTGTACGAAATGCATAAATACCTACAGTGTCGTTTGGCAAAAAAGACTTCCGTGTAGGTCGCATGAAGTAAAAGTTAAGTTCAAATATTAAAAATAATAAACGAAGAAAAAGGAATACAATTTTCCATTACTTGAAAATATTTCACACACATTTAAAGATCAACCTTTTACATTTTTACTCATACAATAAGAAAATAAATTAAGAAACAGCTCAGAATATAAGAACTTTAAATTAGTTTTAATCTTTAAATCGACATAATTACCTTACAGATTATTTTTTAAGGGGTTACAGTACCTCTTTCTAATAAATTTCTTTAATTTAAGTGAAAAAATTAATTCTTTGAAATATTTGTTTCTGCACTTGTTTAACAATCAATACTTTATTTTCTAACATTAAAAATTTTGAAAACTTTTTTTGAAAATTTGAAAAATGTAAGAAAATTTCAATTTTTTTTAAAAACCCTAAGGCTTTTTTGTTTCTGCACTAATTTCAAACTTTCTTTTTGCGAAATGATCACAAAGATTACCTCAACAAATCTGTGCATTCATTTTCTTATATTTTGATAAGAAAATATTTTGTGACCTTTTGTGTAAAAAAAATCTTGGAAAATTTTGTTCTTCGAGGTTTAACAAACTCTAAAAAATTTTGTAATTTATAAAACGCTTATTCAATGCACAGTTTTGTTAAATATATTATCCTGAGTGCAAAAAATATTGCTTTAAAGTTATATCTTTAATAGAAAAAATTCCTTAGCATTTCCAGTAACATAGAAACACTAAAAACTGATCCCCGAGAAAAAGTTCTTTAAAGTTTGACTTTTCCATTAGAACACATAGCATGCATGCCATAAAGTCACTCATAACTTTTAAAATAATTTAGGCAGGAATTCAAGTGAAACACGGACGATCGCAACTCACCATTGCAATCGCAAATTCCCAAATTTGGATAATTTGCAATCGCTATAAATGCTAAGCGCACTGACGTCACTACGGGTGGAGCCAATAAGAGCTCACAAGCAGTCAGCGATCTCCTCTTATTCGCCAAGTAGGCTGTGACGTTTTATCTAGCTCGTTTTTCATAGGCAAACGTCACGCTGACGTCACGATGTTTTTATCAAGAAACGTTCTAATGTAATTCACTTCCAGTAGCGATTGCAATATGCGATCGCCTGTTTCACTTGAATTCCTGCCTTAGCTAGAACAATGCTATTTTTTTCTGAGTGTTTTAAATAACTTTTACTTTTGAAATAAGCAGTAAAATTTTTTTTGGTCTTTTGGTCATTTTTGAGGTACTGTAACCCCTTAATACAGTGTCCGCCGCTTAATAAAATCACATTTGTTCCGAGGATATTTGATTTCATCAAGCGGCTGATTTTATTAACCGGCATATATAAAATTACAAAAAAGGAAAGGTTTTAAATGTATGAGCAAGATAAAAAAAATTAATTAATTGCTATCATCAGTATTTTACATTCAGTTAATTAAAACACAGTTCGAATTTTACTTAAATGTAAAGAGTACATTTTTAAAATTACACAAGGGTTTTATAATATTGACTTATTGTTGTTTGCGTAACAGAATTTAAAAGTAAAGATCATTCTTAAATCTTGACGTTTAGGGCCCTGCTCCACATTGACGTAAAGCAGAAAAAAAAAGCAGAAACCTAAAATGGATTAAATAGTGTTCCTATAGAAAGTACCCGGATTTTCGTTTTCTGCCTTCGGTTTCGGTCGCGTTTTCTGCTGATGTGGACGACGAACGATTTTTACTCAAACTGAATGATATAAACTGTCAACCTCTGTAATCTTGAAGTGAAAGAAAATTCTGGTTTTATTCAGACCAGCGACCGCTTTTTTTTAACATATACTCTCCAAAAACTTGATTTTATAAAACGGTGCTAATAATTTTATTAAAGGAGGATTTTAGCATGATTTGATAGAGTAATGATTTTGTTCTTCCAGATTTGATTTTATAATCCCGTGATTTTATTAGTGGCGAGCACTGTTCCCGGATTGCTCCGAAAATAAGACAATTTCACTGCCGATTGTCCTATTTTTGCAAAAGTCAACTTGAACTATTTTTCAAATGAGTTAGTTCTTTTATTTTTCTTTTCGTTCTGTTATTCAGATTTTTGTTATTATTAAATATTTCTATTGCTCTTCAGCAAGAAAATACAGTATTGTTGTTGTTTCTAATCTCCTACCTGGTTCGACGGAGTCAGACCAGATCAACGAATCCGTTGACATTAATGAAATCCAATACCAAAAGGGAAGTAGTATGGATATCCTCCTAGTTCAAACCCAAACAGTCCAAGATATATTAAGGTGAAGCGTGATCATGAAGCCTGGGCACTTAGGGCAGAGAGGATATGTCTTACTGCCCTCAGAATATTAAGGGCGCCGGTCACCTTGTCTAGTGGTCAGAGTAGTCTGCCATGGATGGTGTGGCCCCGGGTTCGAGTCCCGGCTTGGGCATGGATGTGCTTTCTCTCTCCTGTCTTTGTCCTTCCTTTGTATGAATGTGTTGGTGTGAAAGGTTGCCTACCCTATAAACGGGTACCTATGGCATGCGTGTACTGTGGAAGTCGGACTTCACACCAAATTACGGTACAGTTGGAAAAGTGAAGCAGCGCACCCCAAATTGCCAGCCTGGTTGGCACACGACAAAAAAAAAAAAAAAAAAAAAATATATATATATATATATATATATATATATATATATATATATATATATATATATATATATATATATATATATATATATATATATATATATATATATTAAGGGCTTTTATGTGACCACTAGCAAGTTGGGACAGGCAAATGTTGGACTGCCTGTCGCATGGGAGAAATAAAGAGAGTCCCGGTTTATTTCCTTTGTACCAGTGATGGGAGGGGGGGGGGAATTAACCACTTCTCCTTATTTTGGTCCTCTTTCCTCGAAAACAACTCAAAAGATGTAAGCTCTGAAGTAGAGGGGATGGGATTGTTTAACCCTTCACTGCACGATTTTTTATATTTTCATGAAAAAAATCATATGTTACCTTTTTAATAGCCCTGAGTTCAGGAAAAATGAAGAAAAAAAAATTAATCTTAAAAATTTGTGCCAAAAATGATACTTTAACTGTTTGTTCCACGTATGGCACAAAGCACTTAGTATAAGCTTATACCGATAAGTGTAATAATCTACACTGTGTTTTGTGCCATAAGTGGAACCAACAACTTTTACCACTTACAGCATTTATATCTAAGCATTTTTAGAACAAAGGAAAGAATGATTAAGCACACTTCTTAATGTAATGCAGACATTCCATTTTTCAAAAGCAAGAACTGTAATACCTAGACGAGTGCAACTAACTAGTGCATAAAAATCACACTAAACTGTTATAGCAATGTTCCAGAAGGGGCTCAAAGCTCAGTTTAACTGCATTTAAAAATCATAGAAATATATGAGGGTTTATTTGGTTTGTGCCAGATCAGGCACACCATGCAGTGAAGGGTTAATCCCTCCTTGGCTAGAGTGTAAATACAGTATTAACTAATTTAAGGTACACCTCTCTATTAGAGGGACACTTTTTCTGGTCCCAGTACTTTTGAATGGGGACCTGCATGAGAATTTACCTTTGAATAAGGGACACTCAAAAGTAAAGGGAATGTATTCAAAAGTAAAGCATGAGTTTTTGCATGACTTAATTTGATGCACCCAATTCGCTGTTCTTGCGAGACACATTGAGAATCTTCAACATCTGCATGGTGTAAAAATGACTTTCAAACAAAGGTAGGTAGGTGTAAGGACAGAACACCGAAGTAATGAAAAAAAAATAAAAGAGAAAGAGATGAAGAAGAACTTTTACTAATTTGTAAAAGAGAAGGGGGGGAGAACTTAGACAGCAAAGAAAAAAACAAATCAAGATCATGTTTGCCATCGTTTTGTAATTTACAAAAATAAAAATATCAATTTAAATTTATGTTTGAGTCTTCAATTATTTCTGTCGTAATTTTTTTGGTTCATAATGTTATAAATACACACATACAGATACAGTGCCGGATGTGAGGGAGAGAAAGAAACGGCCCTTGTCAAAGGTAGCAATTTTTGGGGGAGGAAAATTCACTACTTCTCTGTGTGTGTATGCATTTTTTTTTTTTGAAACTCAATATAAAAACTTGAAGGAAGATAATGTTGTCCACCCTGTCTAATGGTCAATGTCTGACCGCTGATGGGGTGTCCCGGGTTCGATCCCCGGCTCGGGCATGGATTGTACTTTCTCTCTCCTGTCCTTGTCCTTTCTTTGTGTGAATGTTCTGTTGTATTGTGAATGGTCACCTTACCCTACACTGTTAAAAATTTTCCTGAAATTTTACGGTAAAAGTTACTCTCATCCATGTTGGCAGTAACTTTTACCGCAAAATATTTTTTTACTCTAAAATTGTACGGAACAGAAAACGAGAATTAAAAAGCGCCAGATACGAGAGACAAGGGTCGAACCCGGGACTTAATTTTTTCACACTGCTTTACTATCCACGGTACCAGATGAGACACATCAGGAGAGCGGAAATAGGGTGTCATCTTCATCTCACAGAAAGTCACGTGGTGATCAATTGCCGCTGCAATCGCAATTTTCCTATCGGTACAATTCACTGTAAAAAAATTCTGTACTATAAACGCTACATTTTGCAGCAACATTTACAATAAAAGCTTCCTGAATTTTTAACTGTGTAGAAACGGGTCCTGATGATATGCATGTACTGTGGCAGTCGTACTTCCCACACAATGACGGTACAGTTGAAAAAGTGAACAGGAAAAACTAAATTGCCAATCTATACTAAAATGCAACTTAACTTGACACTGAACGTCACTACGGGCGGAGCCAATGGGAGCTCACAAGCAGTCAGCGATCTCCTCTAATTCGCTAAGTAGGCTGTGACGTCACGCCGACGTCACGTTGTTGTAGCCAAGAAACGCTGCAGTGAAGTATAGCTGGCACAAGACAACAACAACAACAAGGAAGAGTAGTAGGAGTGGCAGATCCAAGATTTTTCCCGACTATGAAAAATTGTTGATCTAGCATTGACGCACACACTCAAACATTGTGTGGACTCGGCTTTTTTAAGTGGCAAGAAGTACGTTTTTTTTTTTTGGTGTTTGAATTTTATTCTAATTTTAGCCACCGCTGTTATACTGAAAAGTACAGAAAGTGCTATTTTCAATGTCTTTAAAATAAAGCTCTTAGGGCCCTGCTCCACATTGACGTAAAGCAGAAAAATGAAGCAGAAACGTAAAACGGTTTAAATGGTATTCGTATGGAAAGTACCCCGATTTTCGGTTTCGGTCGTGTTTTCTGCTGATGTGGAGCAGGGCCCTTAGGGCCATGCTCCACATCAGCGTAGAACGCGACCGAAACTGAAGGCAGAAACCGAAAATCCGGGTACTTTCCATAGGAACACTATTGAATCCATTTTACGCTTCTGCTTTATTTTTCTGCTTTACGTCAATGTGGAGCATGGCCCGTACTGAACCGACCGAAACTGAAGGCAGAAACCGAAAATCCGGGTACTTTCCATAGGAACACCATTGAATCCATTTTACGCTTCTGCCTATTTTTTCTGCTTTACGTCGATGTGGAGCATGGCCCTTAGAGAACTTTGACGTTATTTATTCAGGGCTTGAACCGAATGTTTACAAAGGATTTTTATTTCTTTTAAAAATGTATTTCTAAACTAGGTATTCAATAATTTAGAATAAGTGTGATCCGCAGAACCTTGGGTGTCCGTGAGTTCATTCTAGAGGGTCCGCTATCCGACCTGCTGAGAAATGCAAGTAAGTGAAAATAAGTAAAAACCAAAAAGCACCGTCTAAAAGCACAAATAAGTCAAGTTTAAAAATCGGCAAACATGTTTAAAAGGCATAAAGCCTCCTTTTTCAGTGCCAAAGCAAGAAAGGGAAAGAACCAAAGTACCGGGAGAGTTTAAATAGAAAAGGAGCAAAAGCTAGGCCAATCTAGAGTCCCTGTATAGAAGCGCAGCTTCAGAGTCGCGCAATACGCGACCCTCCGCTCATTGGTCGAAGCGTTCAGTTTACCGCCGCAGGCAATTAAGATTTTCCTCCCGTAGACTTAACATGGAGCGTCTGTGAAGCTATCAAAAATACGACGCTGCCGATGAAATACAGCTATGCAGCATTCTTTTGCTTACTTATATCATTGCATGAAGGTTTACTCTATGTGTATGCGCAATTATTTCTGATAAAATCCCCTCATTTATTTTTAAATCTTCATTTTTGTGCTCCGGTAGGGAAACATCCATGTGGTTTACACTTATTATTTGCTTAATATCTTAATATAGCTTGTTTATTTCTGTGTTGTAGGATATTTATTTGTTCATTTTGCTATTATCACTCAATTATATCACGGTAAAAGCAGTCTACTGCTTTTAATTTTGCTTTCATGATCGTTTAAGCGGATCCTTAGCTTGGCAGGTTTGGGCGGCAGCAACGCTCGCCAAGGTTTTATTGCACGCGAGGATTTAAATTTACGTTCTCTTAGGGCCATGCTCCACATCGACGTAAAGCAGAAAAAATAGGCAGAAGCGTAAAATGGATTCAATGGTATTCCTATGGAAAGTACCCGGATTTTCGGTTTCTGCCTTCAGTTTCGGTCGCGTTTTACGCTGATGTGGAGCAGGGCCCTTACTCCTTTCTCATCGGAACTTTTTTTATTATTAAGGTCTTATTTTTTTCCAAATAGCGTCCCCCCCCCTTCCGCTTCTTAATTTTTAAAAGATGTGACTTCTTTATCTGTTTACAAAAAACGTAAAATATTCAATTTCAGACTTTATAACTTAGATTAAAGCACATTTTCTCTGAGGGAAGGTGGAAATGAATTTATTTTTGAGAAATTTAAGTTTCAAAAATTGCTATCAGGTATTGAAACTTTCTTTTTCCTAAACGTTCTTTTTTCTTTATTTTCATATTTTATGCTTCATGGTTGATTCATTTGTTTCCCAAAGCTAAAATTTTTTTTAGAATAAATATCCCATAAAAAGAATTGGTAATAACTTAAAAGTTACACCCTAATACATGACGGGATCATCTAAAATATATTAACAATGCTGTAAGAAATGCGCTGTTTTAATTACAAAGAATGATACTGTAAACATAATTTTTATTTTGTGTCATTTTCGGCAAACTAAAAATTAAAAACAATCTAACTAATTGGTACAGATTATAGAATATGTAAATACAGCAGGGGGAGGGGAATCTTTACGCATAGCATGCGTAGAAGCCTAGGACACCACAAAAGGGGGCAGCTTAGAGGGGGGGGGGCTACAGCTGACTTTTAAAAAGAAGAAGAGGCCAGTTGAATTTTGACGACATTTATAGACGTTTCCTAAAAACAATAAATGCAGATGGATGCATTGGACTTTCTTTTTCTAATTCTAAGTTTAATTTTAATTTGTATGAAATAAAATAAGGTAAGAAAAATGTAAAACACATAGTACTTAAGTCAGCTCTTTCTATATATGAAAAAGTCAACATTGTTATTTATCGATCCATTGCTAATTCGTATGCTTAAGAAATTGAGGGAAAAGCCCTTTTACTTTGAAATTGAGCGGCACCCTCCCCTCCACCCATGCAATCCACCCGTATGACCGTATGTTGTTTTGTAAAGTAATCCAGAAACCGGGATGAATGAAGTGAAAAAAAAAAAAGATTATAACGTAAAATTAAACATTGAGAAAGAAGCTTACAATAGAAACATTCTTAATGAATTCATTTAATATCTCGGATATAAAAAAATCTTATAACTATAACATTGCAAAATATAAAAAATTTATGCTTTGAATTTTTTTCCGAAAATGTGTGGAAAAGTGTCTTTACGCATCGTATGATGTTTTGCCAAGTAATCTAACCGGCTAAAGTAGCAGTTTTGTAACCTGAAAAACCGGACAGAATACAGCAAGCGATTACGCGCCAATTCCCTCTTGCGCTTTTTTGCAAGCAACCTCATTTGGTAAAGTGGCTCTCCGTATTGCGCGACTCTGAAGCAAAGCTTCTATATAGGGAATCTAGGCCAATCAGGTGTCAGCGTGTGCCGAGCCCGGATTTGGCATTGCGTTATCAGAAAATTTAAAAGCATGAAGTAAAATTGGCGAGAAGTGTGGAACTGCAAAGGACTCATTACAAATATTACGTAAATTTTTGTGAACACGAAAGGCTTCTAAGAAATCTAACTCGCCAACAGTTGAAGGTCTGCAAATAATTTTAGCTTCGGAGAAAACAAATCTATGGCCTGTGTCCCAACTGTTTTTCGCAATTGAGGATTTTGAAAGTTCTTTCTTTTTAATTAATTTTCGTGTTTGAAGCTTTGAAGTTTTGAAGCTTTAAAAATATCAGAAAAGCAGCCCAAATGAGACATGGACACGACAAAATTTGCCCGAATATTCTGCCCCTATGAGAAACGGGCACGAGGACTATGCGGTTAAACTCTCCCGGTACTTTTGTTCTTTCTATTTCTTACTTGGCACTGAAGAAGGAGCCTTTATGCCTTTGAAACATATTTGCCGATTTTTAACTTGACTTATTTGTGCTTTTAGACGTTGATTTTTGGTTTTTACTCATTTGCGCACAAAGTGAACTGTTTTTAATAAGTGAAAATGATTGCAAACGCAGGCTGAGTAGCAATATTATGGTTAGCACAAAAGAAGAAAACAATAAGTACACTTTATGTACAAAACGGGGAGCAGCGAAAACCCCCAAAAACTCTTGGTTCCAACACGCATTGCAAATCCTGATACAGTTGATTTTTTTTATTTTAGAACTGTCTCGCGTTAGAATTCAAAGACTATTTTGCAAGGACTGAACCCCCCCCCCTATTATGTTCCTATATAATATATATTTAAATACAGTTGTTTTGTTTATTTCCGTACAGTTATTTAATCCTGAACTCATATTAGTCCAGTCATATTACTCAAGTAGCACACTTCGTTTTTTAAAGGTTGTAAAATGGTTATTAACGTTGTAACAACCGCTTAAAAACGTTTGAGCGATTCCATACCAAATCACCGAAAAAAAAAAAAGTTGGTCGCACGACCGACTCGGATTTTTTTTTAATTTGGTACACAGATTGATGGTATAGAGGTATGAAAAAGCCCAAAAGGAAAGTTACCTGCTCCACTTATTTTCTGAGATACATGCCCTCAAAGTTTGTCCGCCACGTCAAAATACTAAAAAAGTGATGTTATTTAATCATTTTTTATAAAAAATCGTACTCATGCAAAATAAAAGTGTTAGATATCTATGGAAACTAGTTACTCCAGGCATTCTGAAAAAAAATACTAGAACGTTCATAATGAAAATTGCCAAGGTACAGGGCTCTTTGAAGTTGTCACCACAAAAACTTGATTTTGCAGATTTTGCTAAAATTCAGGCATTTATTACAAAAAAAGGCAAACAAAACCAAAGGTTTTCTCACTTTCTGGTAGTGTACAGGTCCTCCCTGTAAATTGCTACGCAATAAATTTTTTGGGTTTATCACTCCTTCTTGGAAATATTTTAGCTTAAAAATAAGCCATAAGGCAAAAAATGCGTTTTTGGCCATCTTGGCAGCCATTTTTCTCATAAAGGGGGAGCAGTAAAAACTTTAATTTTTTTTTAAACAAGCCACTGATATGTTAGCTATTCACAGGAAAAGAGTTTACTTTTGGTTATTTCTCCCATTAAGAGATATCCTGCTGACAGTATATGCATGTTTTTCGAGACGACCATATGCTTTTGTGGTTTTTCCTCTCATGGACTTAAAATTAATAAAACCAAAAAATAATTATGTATTTATTATTAGCTGTATTATCTACTCAATATGTCATGAAATTTAATTTATTAAATCATTGAACAATACATTAGATAATTGATGAAAACAAGAAAAAGTATTTCTCTGATGCCTGAGCATTATGCATTCATAATTATAAAGCACTAAATACTTTCTTGAGAAATTAATTAACATAAATGAGCTCTAAATATTTATATTATAAGCAATACCCAATCTTGTGATTGGGATACTCCTGTTTTTAATTGAAGAATTTCTTGAATATCACATGAATATTAGGAAAATAAATGAGGTCTTTTCGTTTGATGTAGGATATTTTATGACAAATTTCATTTGATGGGCCACTAACTGAGCATGGTGATAAAGAGCTATTAATTTCAGCATCGAATTCCATTTTACCTTATTAACAGTTAAATATTTACAAAATAATTAAATAAATAATTTAATACAAAGCCATGCTTGAAGAATTAAAATTAGTGCAACTAATTTATTCCCATACTGATCTTTACAAAATTGACATGCGTTGAGCACTGATAAGAACTGACAAGAAAAAGTTTACTCACTAAAATATTAGTTCACAGATACTATAAAGCATACATTCTATTTTCCACAAAATAATACTGCAACAAAGATCAAGGGTATCCTCCTGTTTATAGCCATCAATCAGGAACATCCAATCACAAGATTGGGTATTGCCTATGAGATAAATATTCGAAGCTCCTTTATTTTAATTGATTTTTCAAGAAATTCTTTAGTACCTACCCCTTTATACCCTTGTTCTTTGTTGCAGTATTATTTTGTAGAAAATAGAATGTACGCTTTATAGTATCTGTGAACTAGTATTTTAGTGAGTAAACTTATTCTTGTCATTTCTTATCAGTGCTCAACACATGTCAGTTTTGTAAAGATCAGTATGGGAATAAATTAGTTGCACTAATTTTAATTCTTCAAGCATGGCTTTATATTAAATTGTTTATTTAATTATTTTATAAATATTTAACTGTTAATAAGGCAAAATGGAATTCGATGCTGAAATTAATAGCTCTTTATCACTATGCTCAGTTAGTAGCCCATCAAATGAAATTTGTCATAAAGTATCCTACATCAAACGAAAACTCCTCATTTATTTTCCTGATATTCATGTGATATTCAAGAAATTCTTCGATTAAAAACAGGAGTATCCCAATCACAAGATTTGGTATTGCTTATAATATAACTATTTAGAGCTCATTTATGTTAATTAATTTCTCAAGAAAGTATTTAGTGCTTTATAATTATGAATGTATAATGCTCAGGAATCAGAGAAATACTTTTTCTTGTTTTCATCAATTATCTAATGTATTGTTCAATGATTTAATAAATTAAATTTCATGACATATTGAGTAGATAATGCAGCTAATAATAAATATATAATTATTTTTTGGTTTAATTAATTTTAAGTCCATGAGAGGGGGAACAAAAGCATATGGTCGTCGCGAAAAACATGCATATACTGTCAGCAGGATATCTCTTAATGGGAGAAATAACCAAAAGTAAACTCTTTTCCTGTGAATAGCTAACATATCAGTGGCTTGTTTTTAAAAAAAATTAAAGTTTCTACTGCTCCCCCTTTATGAGAAAAATGGCTGCCAAGATGGCCAAAAACGCATTTTTTGCCTTATGGCTTATTTTTAAGCTAAAATATTTCCAAGAAGGAGTGATAAACCCAAAAAATTTATTGCGTAGCAATTTACAGGGAGGACCTGTACACTACCAGAAAGTGAGAAAACCTTTGGTTTTGTTTGCCTTTTTTTGTAATAAATGCCTGAATTTTAGCAAAATCTGCAAAATCAAGTTTTTGTGGTGACAACTTCAAAGAGCCCTGTACCTTGGCAATTTTCATTATGAACGTTCTAGTATTTTTTTTCAGAATGCCTAGAGTAACTAGTTTCCATAGATATCTAACACTTTTATTTTGCATGAGTACGATTTTTTATAAAAAATGATTAAATAACATCACTTTTTTAGTATTTTGACGTGGCGGACAAACTTTGAGGGCATGTATCTCAGAAAATAAGGGGAGCAGGTAACTTTCCTTTTGGGCTTTTTCATACCTCTATACCATCAATCTGTGTACCAAATTAAAAAAAAATCCGAGTCGGTCGTGCGACCCCCATTCGGTGATTTGGTATGGAATCGCTCGTTTATAAAACGTTTAAAGGTTATTTGTGCTATCTGGTAGACATTAAAATCGCAAATCGCTTATGTAGTTCTAAATTTTTAATATGTTGTTCGGGTCTCTTAGGGTAGCGTAAATATAAGTTTGCACTTTTCTAAAACCTGTGCTAGGCGTGAGACTCGCGAAAAACTGCGAAAATTTCCAACTTTTTTCAGTTTTTCCTTTATAACTCCAAAACTACAAAAATTTTGATGATACATGTGCATACCCATTTTAAAGAACACTAAATTTGCAACAACTTATGCTTAAATTGTTGCAAATTTAGTGTTCTTTGAAATGGGTAGCCACATGTATTGTCAAAAAATGCATAGTTAATAAAGGAGTAATAAAGGAAAAACTGAAAAAAGTCGGGATAAGACTATTGACAACAAGAACCATCATAAATATAGCAAAACAATGAGCGAAATTGACCTGAAAGTGTTTTTAAAAATGATTAATATTTTAATACAGTGTTACCCTTTTTAGCCTACTTTCCCGTTGAAAATAAAAGAAAGACGAAGAAAGTATTAAAAGTAGCTTAATGCATCTAAAAAATATCGCCAAGTTAAAAAAATAAAAATGTAAAATGAATATCGAAAAATTAAAAATTTGAAAGTAGGGTATTGAGATGGGGAATTTGTGTGTCGGTCAGTCGGTCTGTCTGTCCCCCCCCCCCTAATAACTTTTGAATGAATATTCCGATTTGGACAAACTTTTTTTTGTTGGAAAGATCTCGGCGAGTACAGCGATTTTTCGATTTGAACAATTTTTGGTTCAACTTTGAGCCTTCAAACAACCTGTCCCGCGATATTTAGTTAACAGTCCGATTTGAACAAACTTTTTTTTGTTCGAAAGATCCTTTCAAGGATACTTCATTCCCGTATCTACATTTTCGATTTGAACAATTTTTCGTTCAACATTGAACCATTCAAACAACCTTTCCCCACCTAATAACTTTTAAGTGAACCGTCCGAATTGAATAAACTTTTTTTGTTCAAAAGATCTCGGAGAGAATCATTCCCATATTTCACTTTTCAATTTGAACCATTTTTCGTTCAATGATGAACCGTTCAGAAAACATTTTAACGTGAGCGCCTACTGGAAAATTTAAATTGAATGTTGATTCTGAACTTTCAGGCAGATTTCCTTCAAACTAACTTTGTAAGAAAACGGTTTTGATAAAAAATGTATGTAAAGTACTTTTCTGAAAAATCTTCTGTGAGGATTCTGATTCCGACTTCGACTCCGCAAACATGGCGGAAATGCAGGCTCAGAAAAAAATGACTGACTGAGCAGACGATTTTTGTTTATTTATTCATTTTTTTGTTTAATTTATTATTATTATTATTATTATTATTATTATTTTTTGGCAGACGGATTTTTTTTTTTGTTTACAAAAAATTTTCATTCACGAGAGCATTTTATTCTTTATTTATATTCAACAACTGGCAACGGATCAAAAATAAAATTCGAGACATTTTATTAATGAACGAGGTTTTTTTTCTTCCTTTGATAAAATATGTTTTGATGTTCTTTGTACTTTTAATTTATTTATTATTTTTTTTCTTTTGAAAACGATCGGGAAATTTTTCCACGAAAGAACTATAACAGTTACATTCTTTAAAAGGTGCGACAAAACTTTATTTACTCGTTTATTTACTTTTTACGTGTCCATTTCATCTGATGAGAGGGGTATATTTTGCTTTTAGAAGTCAGCTTTAAGTGCTATAAACGTATGTTTAACATAATTTTCAGTTTCAGATATTCAAGAGAATATTGATTAGATGCTAGAATGCCGATGTCGATGTAGGGGCAAGTAGGCTCGTTTAGTTCTTGACAGAACTTCTTGTTACAACTCTATTCATTTTTCTGTTGTCCAGTACTCTCCTATTCTTATTAGAAAACAATTTATCTCATTTCTGAAAAAAAAATTTCAATTTCTGAAAATTTGTTATTTTCACAATTTTAAATGAAATATTGAACCTACAGACTTAAATGAAAGCTTAAATGAAAGCTTTACAGACTTAAATGAAAGCTTTTTAGGCTTAAATGAAAGCAAATTAGATGTACTGTAATTAAATGTCTATCTTTTGTCTTGTAGAATAAGAATTTAAGTCAATATTTGGTCAAAAATGTGATCGAAGCATATTTTTTTTATTTTCCGCAAAAAAATCACCAGTTTTTCATGTACAATATCTCCCAAAATATTCGTCCATTTGAGCCATTCGAGCTTAACTTGTTGCAAATTTAGTGTTCTTTAAAATGGTATTCAGAAGTATCATCAAAATTTTCGTAGTTTTAGGGGTTATAACGGGAAAACTGAAAAGAGTCGGAAATGTTCGAGGTTTTTCGCCGTGAGCACAGGTTTTAGAAAAATGCAAACTTAGATTTACGCTACCCTAAGTGACCCAAAAAACATATTAAAAATTGAAAACTACATCGTGATTTGCGATTTTAGCTCTTTTTTTAAAGACTTTTTCTGTACTTACTTCTGTCATGGTTTTCACATTTTGCTTCCGGTTGCAGAGTTGAATTCAGACGCGTGAACTTTAACGCACTTCCGCTTTATAGTGGAGCGAGCAAAGGTTTGGTTACGTGGTTTTGAGTCGAGTACAATGATTGGCTGAACTACGACTGGAAGCTTTAAATCTGACTGAAATTGTTGGAGATAAACCTTGCAATATTAAAGCAAAAGAAGAAATGAAACGAATGAGATTAAGGTTAATCTGTGCTTTGGGTCCCTTTTCTCGCCAAATACGGATTTCTGTTTTGTCGCCATAGAAACGCCATTTTTGCGTAATGTCTCTCGGAGCTTTTAACTACGCGAGACAACAAGGAAAAACGCACCAGTTGGTGACTTTTTGAAAATGCGCCAAGCAGGGACCCAAAGCGCATTTTCACCGAAATTAGCTAACAATCAACATGTTAGTCAAGTTCTTCACGCAATTCTAAATAAATTTTAAAACGAAAAAACTTTAAAATAAAATATAAAAAAAACTTCTTAAATTTAAAGACTATTTCTGTCCGCTCATTCGCACTAAAAAGTTTTCATACTTTTTAGTGCGAATGAGCGGACAGAAATAGTCTTTAAATTTAAAAAGTTTTTTTTATATTTTATTTTTTTTGTACAATATGACTGGACTATATGGAGAATCATTTCGCTTAAATAGAGTAAGCCTCGTTTTCTGCAAAATAACTTGTCTTACGACTGTTTCTTTCTTTGAAAATGACTTGCATATTTTTCTCGTTGATATTTAGCGCTATTAATTTTTTGACAGGAATCAACTATATGCGTAGGAACTTAGTTAAATTACACTGGCGGGAAAAAAAACCCCAACACCAAGAAAGACTTGTGTTAGATAAATAAAATTTGGAAGGCGTGTTTATGCAACTGAAAGATGACATCGATTGAAATTTCCTGCTCCGCGCATAAGTATGGCGCAGCTGGCGTCACTCGGGACATGCAAATAAGGCTTGTTTTAAAAGCGTGCTGCAAAGCTCTTGAGTATTATTTTCCCGTAAAATTTGACGCATTGCGTTCATGTTGGTCAGGAATGTCTTTAAGAAGACGAAGAAGCCATTATAAACAGCTCACCGAGTTTAAACGATGTCGTCCAATTTGGCTACGAGAAGGTGGATTTTCATTTTGCGATATTGCAGAAAGACTTGGCGGGAATGTTTCCACCGTGCATGATTATTGGAAGCTATGGTCAAGGGATGGTCCTACCTTAAGAAGATCGAGTTCCGAGCTGCCACGTGGCACGACTTAGAAGGAAGATTGCCGAATCCTGCGTAAGGCTATGTCACATTGTACTGCATCTGCGGCCGACATTCGAGCTGCAGTTGGTACCGTCGTGACCCATAGAACTGTAAGAAATCGCTTACTTCAAGAACAGCTCCGAGCCAGGTAGCCTTTAGCCGGTATTCCATTAACTGCAAACCATTGCCGTTTGCGACTGCCGTGGTGTTAAGACAGAGCTCATTGGAGGTCGGAGTGGAGATCTGTTGTAATCTCTGATGAAAACAGATTCTGCCTTGGTGCCAGTGGTGGTCATATGTTGTTCAGAAGGAGGCCAGGAAACTGCCTGCATCCAAGCTGTCTGCAGCCTAAACACACGGGACCTACACCTGGAGTCATGGTCTCTGGAGCAATTTCGTATGACAGCAGGAGCACTCTTGTGGTTATCCCAAACACACTGACTGCAAATTTTTCGTCAGTCTGGTGATTCAACTTATAGTACAGCCCGTTATGAGTAGCAATCAAGGAGGAATTTTCCAACAGGATAACGCTCGTCCTCACATCGCTGCTGTAACGCAATGTGCTCTGCAGAGTATTGACATGTTGCCATGACCTGCAAGATTACCAGATCTGTCCCCAATTGATCACGTATGGGATATCATTGGACGGCAACTCCAGTATCATCCACACTCAGCAATGACTGTGTTAGTATTGGCACAACAAGTGCAACAAGCATAGCCCTTCATACCACAAAGTGACATTCGGCACCTGTATGACATAATGCATGCACGCTTGCCTTCAAAATTCTGGAGGTTACACCGGCTCTTAAAGTAACATAATTTTACATTTGCGCAGCAATTTCTTGAGCCTAAATTAGCAGTGATCTTGTACATTTAATCAATTAAACATGTTAACTAGACAATTGCATTACCCAACGTTCATCAGTCTACGGTAATTTTTTCTTGGTGTTGGGATTTTTTTCCCGCCAGTGTATTGCCAGATAGGTGAAGCAGTTTGCCAGAGAAAACTTCTCAGAATTCATGAAATTGCCACAGTTCTGATTAAAAAAAAAAAAAAAAAACTGAATTATGCTAATAGGAAAAAATGTTTTAATGAGCTGTAATTTCATATATGTCTTGAGTTGTTTCCGAGACATGAAAGTTCTCCTTGAGATTTTTATAGAGACGAAATTTATTTTGGAGGAACGAAAACACGAAAGCAGTAAAGTCGACCACAATAATGATCAATTTCATTAAAAAAAAAAAAAAAAACACCTAGTTTTCTAAGGATGAAATGGAACATAACGAAAAAAAAAAGATCCATATTTTTATTTTTGAAAATTAGAATATTTGACTTTTGTTTTTAAAAATATAACTTTCAAATAAAGTACTAAACATTCTCAAATAACTTCTATTTTTCCTTTTTTCATGTTGATATGCAAGCTATTCAATTTCAATATTTAAATTTTCTATTTCAATACAAGCTATGACTACGATTTTAGTTTTAAATGAAAGCTGAGAAACTCAGAAATAATACAATATGTAACACATATTTAAACAGTGCAGTTTTGTTTTAAGCAAAAATCATACTTGAATTTACTTCTGTTCAAGTTCGAAAAATTATATACACTCTCTAACAGTAAAATGCATGTATGCTAATATTAGAGTGAAATTATTGCTCTGTACTTTCCTCATAAAATAAATCTAAATATATTTTTTACATTTTTTAAATATGTTTAATTGAAATTTTAAAAATAAAACTTTTTACTTTTTGGGAGAAAAAAAAATGTTTTTTTTGAAAAACTGAGCTTGAATTTTTAGAAAAGTTGAGGATAAGGTTGTAGAGATAGGCCAGAAAAACCTACATGAAGAGTTTTACGAAAATAAATACAGTGAACTCTCACTTATACGCCTCCTCATTAATGCGCCTTTTTCACTTATACGACGATTTTAAATGGTTCCAGCACATTCCATAGCAAAATAATGATAGTAAAATTCATTTATACGTCGCTCTAAAGATAAATATTTCACTTATACGCCGAATTTTTCCTAAAATGTAAACAATTTAATTTATTTTTCCTTAAAAAATAAGCATTTTTCTTCACTTTCCTCTTTAATCTTTCGCCTTTATTGCTCACGGAAGGCATTTTTTCCGCATGAACTAGATTTTGGAGAGGGACAACTATCGATTATGCATCGTTTTAAAGGGAGCAGTTTGTAATTAGGTATGCTATAATTTTAGTTTTCTCATTATCATTGTAGTTACATTACAGTAATTGACAAACCGTGGTAATATTTCCCGTTTCTATATAGAAATATTCTTATTCATTCTCTCATTAGAAACTATGTTGCGTTTTAGTCCATCAAATAGGCTTGTTCACTTATACGTCTCTTTCACTTAAGCGCCTTTTTCTGTTGGTCCCTTGGGCCAGCGTATAAGTGAGAGTTCACTGTAAAACGTTTTGAGACATCATGCCTGCAAAACGAAAAACAGACTCTGGAGAAAAAGAGGTTTAGACAGCTGCTGTTAACACTAAACTCATTAGAGATGTATTTTATGATAACTTGAAAAGTTTCTTGTGTATGGTAAAAGTTAGGTATAAAATTGTTTAGCAATAAGCTATGCACAGCGTATATTTTTCACAGAAAATTTGAAAATTTGTATTTTAAAACACACTATATTCCTTAAATCACAAAGTGTGAAAATATACTCGAATCAATTTTTGAGGCGTTTTTCTAATTTTCCATTACCTAAGCTAACTGATGCGGGAAATGCAAGAATGCTCTAGTAGAAGAGCGTTGAAGATATTTTTGATTGCAGTGATGAAGTTTTCAAGTTTTATTCAACGAACTTGTCTAACTGCCTATGTGCTCTCTTCCTGTAGGGCATACATACGATGAATAATTATTTATAGCCCGTCTCAGATCATGACACATTTTTGTTCTCAATAATCGATTTCCCTTGGCACGAAATCACGCGCTCCCATGATCTAAAACTAATTTTCCAAATATCCCGGTGACATTAAGTCTACATCTGTTGTACCCCTCTGGCTATTTCATTTAATTGCTTTCGCGTTCGGAAGTTAGATTTCTTCTTTTTAGTTGGAGAATTGTATTTTCCCCATAACTTTAGACTCCCGGTGGTAGTTAATGCAGCCAGAAAATGCTAGGATTTTAATATATCTTCAGTCGCACTCCGTTCTAAACATCGAGATTTGAATCGAGATTTGGTGAACCTATATGCAAAGTGGTGTAAGGACCAAAATTAAAATTTTGGAGATGACTATACTCTGTTACTTTTAAATAGGCGTATCAAGTTTAGAAATTTTGCGACGTTTCCATGGAAACTGTACAAAAGAAAACAGCTCCACTCTTTTTTTACTTCCTTTTACGTAGTAAAGGAAGTGTTGTGATCGCTCAAATTTGCGTCTAAATTTTGATTTTGCTCACTCCCGAATGAATGTTGAGTAGTTTTTTCGACATGTCAGCACGTGCATATATACCAACCAACATATTACCAGCCGAACAATCCTTTTCAACCACCCCTGAGTTAAATACAACGAGTTTTCTCGTGACGTCTGTATATACGTATGTATGTGCGTATGTATGTATGTCGCATAACTCAAAAACTATATGCCGTAGAAGATTTTAGTTGGGTATGTAGGCTCTGCGGATGGTCTAGTTGTGCACCTCCCCTTGTGGTTGCATTTGAATGCTCTCAAGGGGGTGTTTTACCCCTTTTTTGGGGTAAATCAGTGTTAATTTCAATGCAGACTCAAGTGATATGAATTGGCGCGACCACTTGGCGTCGCCAAGCTTTTAGTCGCCATGTGTTTGACGCCAACTTGGTGACATATCGACAAATTTGGCGAAAAAATTATTTTTTGAATTTGGGTTCAACTTGGCGCTATTGGCGATATTTTGCGCAAAATCCACTGAATGATGTTAAAATCAGCGATATTTAGAAAATTAATTATTGCAAAACATTTTTTTGCATTGTTTCGTGGCAACTAGGATTGTAAATGTTTGAATTGTTACCTTGCTCACTCCAAGCACTATTTTAGCACTTAAGGCATCTACTAAGAAATTTACACGTAAAAGGAAGTAGTGTAGGGTCCATACCAGATTTTTTATGCACTGCTGTTGGGGCATTTCATCTATTTTATGACTATAAAATGAGTCAGACGCTTTTATTTATATCATCATATCTCAGTTATTTTTAATTGTTTTCTGACAAATCTAGTGCTAAATAGTTTGTTTTAGCAAGGCCTACCATAATGAGTAAACGTTATATAAATATTTCAAAAAGTATTTTATTAACGTGGATTGAATAATAGTTTACGCACAAAGTGATTTTAATCATTTGCATTTAACCATTGTTCTAAAACCTAAGTGAGGAAAAAGTCTGCAGCGCCGTAACTATGGCAACCATAAGGGGAAAAGTGCGGAGAGTGGGAAATTAATATTTCTTTCATCCGCCTCTTCTCGTTACACAGGTTATAGTGCAAATGGTACAATATACTTTTCCATGAAAGTCTACCAAGAGTTTTACTTCACTAGCATTTTACTCCAAGGGCCATTTCATGGAAAATTGTAATTTTGTCCCACACGTGACGCTTTATGCATTTCATCAAAAATAATTTGAAAGGTATTAAGCAAAATTTGATTGCTTAACCCATTACTGTTTAGCGTCCCTTTTTAAGGACGGTTCAAAAAAGGATCTAAATTTCCCAAAAATGAGCATTTCAACCAAATAAGAGTGTTCAATGAGTACCTTGGTATTGTTTCGATTCGTTATTAACCCCTTCAGTCGGAATTATGAAATAGTTAACCAAAAATGTTTTTATTTGGTACACAAAGTTACTATGGCTAAGAGCATCTCACAAACAAAATTCCAAGCTTGTGAGTAAAAAATTAAAAGAGTTATGACGTGTCCAAGTTTCCAGATACATATTCCAAAATTAATATTTCAGCAAAAAAAAAAAATTAAACATCACACAAACTTTATCTCAAAATATTCTCCAAACAATAACAAAACATAATATAAGCATTTGAAATGATAAATAAAAGATTATATATTTTTTTAAAAAATCAGAAAAAAAGTTCGCATTTTCGACAAAAATCTATCGTTGGCAAAATGAGTCAAATTCCATCTTCCAATTCATATTTTGGAATGTTGCCAATTCCAAAACTAGAAATTTTTGCACAGATGATAATATATATAATGTCAAAAGTAAACTACAAAAAAAAATTAAGTAATTTATTCAAATATTAAATGATTAGCAGCTATTTAAAGTGTGTTCTGTAGCAGTTTTAATATAATTTTTATCGAAAATGACATCGTTCACAATCTCAAGAGAAAAAGTTTTCAAAGTCATTCCCAGCTTCCCAGTTTATGTTAATTGCTGATTTTATTTCTTCTTACAAAATGTCTTTTTAAATATTATATTGTAGGCAGAAAAAAAATTAGGAAAAAAAGTATGTACCCTCTGGGGTCTATCGTAACTTTTAAGGGACGATTTTTCTTTCCTTAACAAAAAAATTATTTTTTACACGATATTTTTTTAAATTATTTTTCCTGTCCATTAAACACTGCTTGTAACCAGTATACAAAATATCTTTGGAAAAATAAATGTCAGGCATTAATGGGTTAACGTTCATTATTCTTTTTTCATATGAAGGAAAAAAAAATTTTAACTTTTAGATAACATTTGTAGCTAAAATATAAGAAAGTAAATATATTAGACCAAAGAGTAAAAAGTATTAACCCATTTATGCCCAGTAGCCTAAAAACGGGACGCTTGTTCGTCACTGCATACAAAAACCTGTAATGGGTATATCATTTTGCTAAAGCTGTTTTTCACAAGTTAAATAGTCCTTCTTCTTGAGAAAACTAGTTAGAGCCACTATTTGGATATGAGAGTTTATTTATTGCCAGCTATTTTGAGACAAATTAGTCAAGCAACGATCCAACATGGATAGCCACAGAAAGTAAGTCTTTTTAGGAACTTTTTTTCATAAAATTAAACTATTTTAAAATAATTTGCTTAAAATTGATCACAGATGCCTTCTGTAATGTTACTTTGCAAAAGTAAAGTCAAGTAAGGTCGTATTTTGCTCACATATCTGCCTTTCTGATATTATGAGCAAAAAGATATTAGAAATCAAATTGTTTACGGGTACATTTTTTAGTAAGCACCTTCAGAGCATTCTCATCAATATGTAACTAGAACTCAATAAAACGAACTTAAATGGAAGATGAAGCTATAAGTGATATACCAGATTGTAATTTTACTCATTTAAATTCTCGAGCTGTATTGTAGATTTTGTTTACAAAGTTTGCTTTTCTAAATTACAAAAAACTTATTAACTAGCTCCTTTCTTCATGTTAAACATTGATTTAGAAGTAATTTGAATAAGCTACTTACTCTTTTGATATTTCCCCTTGAAAAAAAACTAAGCTCATTGAAATACTTAATTGCAAAGATTTGAATTTTCTAAAGAAATGCAGCTAACTGTTGAGTTAAAAAAAATGCAATACTTTCGCTTTATATTCAAATAGGGAAGACAATAAATGGAAACCAGAAACAAAAGGAGGGCAATTGCTTTATTATGATCAAGTAATTTGCAATATCAAAATCGAATAAGTGAGGAAGCTCGCGCAGCATGTTAAAAGGAATCCCCTTCTCAATGAAAAACAATTCCAAGCTGAAAGGCAAAATGGCGGCTTGATGCATTTGAAGAAAAACGATGTCAGCTGATTCGAATTTAATGAAATTCCTTCTCTAACGGAATTGTTTAAGACTTTTTCATTTGTATCCTTTGCCTGCTTATCGGCTACATTTACCTCATCTGCAGTAAAAATCACAGGAAAAGTAGAAATAATGGCAGAAAGAAGATAATACGCATGTTTTTGTTCGAAACTCGCCTCTAATTTGTAAATACCAAGCTTAGCAATGTTATGAAACATCAGCGCTATGCTTCTACTGAAAAGTATGAAAACGGGTAAAGACATAGCTGACTCAAAATCAGATAGTACTTCCCTGAGAAGGTCATACTTATTAAAATGCATTCTGATATCATTTGTACTGAGCAGCTTTGTAGATTTTGACAGAAAATCTTTTGAATGAGCTTTCAGTATTCGAGTTATGTACATACATATTAGAGAATAAAAGCAGGCAATCAGTTCAGGAAGTGAAAATGTTATGAGGAAATAAACCAGAGTGAGTGGATATAAAACTGCACAGCTTTTCAAGTCAAAAATATTGAGTGTTAAATAACTTAAATATATTTCACACTCCTTATTATTTCTCGAGAACAGGACAGACACACACGATGCTACTAGGACCAATAAGATGGCAAAAAACATTGGAAACTGCTGGTGCAAAGGCAGATGCACTTTGAATTTGCATCCTAACTCAAGCAGACGTTTTGTTAACGAAGAAATTTCCTTTTTCCTGATATACATAAAAAACCACAGGGCGAATGCAGAAATTTCAAACACTTTTCTTGATGCTGTTATAGTTTTATATTTGTTTCCGAAATCGTCCCTTATAAAAACGGAAACAACAACTTGGAGAGCATAGCAAATACCAACTATCAACATGCACTTTTGATACAGCCACTTTGCACTTAACTTTCGACCATTTGGCTTCGGTTCTAAATAAACTCCAAATACTTTAAATGCAAGTTCAAATAGAAGAAATGGGCTTTTAATTTTTCTCAGTGGCTGTGTCGAATGCATGGTCAAATTTAATGAAATCTGTTTATGTAACATATTTGTTTTGCCATTTGAGATTAATTTTGATGCGGTTTCGTTTCCATAGCGACTAAGTTTATGAGATGTGTTTGTTATTTCTTCAGTAATCACGAAAGGTTGTGCATTGATGTTTTGCTTTCTTCATAATGTGACTTTGCAATTGAAAATGATAAATATCGATTTTTTGTCGATTAAAAATATAAATTAACTGCGCTTCTTTTTAGAATCATACTAGCTGACCCGGCGAACTCTGTTCCGCCTTAAAGGCAATAAATAAGCAAATTTTTTAATTTATTAAGCATTTTTTTATTAGAAAATACAAAAAAAAAGTACCTACATTAATCATTTATTATTGTTTCTGTATTTTAGTACATATAGGTTGCTCTTCACTAAAGTACCTTGTGATAGACAACATTTTATTGTTTTATTATCAGGTGCAAAAACAAACTTTACTTAACTGTGCTTTATGTCGCTTAGCCATGGAGGTGTCAAAAAAGGCTTAGTAAAAAGGCTTAGTCAATAAGACATTTTTTTTCTATTTATGAAACTGATACACATAAATTATAGCCTATGTCCGTCTCCTGACTCTAAGCTAACTGCCCACCAATTTTTAGCCACATCGGTACAGCCGTTCTTGAGTTATAAATAGTTAACTAACACGACTTTCTTTTATATACAGTGAACTCTCAGTTATACGCCGCCTCATTTGTGTGCCTTTTTCACTTATACGACGTTTTTCTCAGCATATCCCATAGCAAAATAATCAGTGGCGGCGCTAGCTATGGGGCAGGGCGGGGGGGGGCAATTGCCCCCCTGTGGGAAACGTCTTGCCCCCCCCATCGGGGAAAATTTCTAACTTCGTCGGGAAAATTTTTTCGACGATCAAATTTTCCGACAGAAATCTAAGTGCCGAAAACTTTTCTGATTCCGACAGACCGGTAAAATTATTACAATAAAATCAGTCAACTGAAAAAACTTTATTTTTTTCTTAAGATATTCTCATTATTTGACAAAATATGCAATTCCAGACTAATTTGGAACACGAGAACCTTCAGGACCATCGAGTTGCTGCCGTCGTATCTCTTTTGAATGAACGTAAGTTCTGCTGGAGAAAGTTATTTTTGTTCAAGTGGGAAAGGAAAATTTTCCCTTTTCTTTTTCAAACCAGCAGAGGTCCGCACCCGCAAATCGCCAGCAGGGTGGCAAGTTCTTTCTGAGAATCTGAGCTAGACACGTGTTTCTCTCAGGGCCTTTGCCACCAACTGCCGAGAAGGGGCAAGGGGTGGGTGATTAGGGGACGTAAGACCCGACGACTGTGTGAAGAAAGGAAAAGACATCTCCCCCTCTCAGCAGGACTCCGGAATTGCGAATTGCATCCAGGGTTGGGGGAAATGCATCGCCAATCACTATTGTATATGATGTGCATCGTCAGACAGTTTTAATTAGTGTAACAGGTGTCGTCGGTCGAGGGGGGGGGGTGATTTTTGGCGGGAGCTCGAAGGCTTCGGCTTCAGAAAAGTAAAAAGAGCATACGAAAGAAAGACGTTTTCGTCGAGAGAATTTTTTTCCTGTCGTTTGTATCCGCTGGACTTTCTCTCCATCGTCGGATCAGGGTATGGATCTCCTGTTGTCTTTGAACCCTATGATAGGTAGACTGAAACGTTTTCCTTCATCAACAAGGTAACAAACAGAAATTATTTTGGTTTGCTTTTAATTTTCTTTTTTTCATTAAAATGCATGTGTTCATTTTAAAATACATGTCAATAAATGGGAAGCATATATCTATAAATCGTAGCAAACGCTTTAATTAACTGTCGCATTATGAGATTACCGTTATATGATTTTTCCATTAATCTATTAAATAATAGTAGCAGGATGTAACTGCTGTTGGTTGTTTGTAATGCTTTTATAACAGTTGATCTAAAAGAAGAAATAAATTGCACCTACATTAATTTTAAATGTTTTACCCTGCATACAAAAAAAAAAAAAAAAAAGTTTTCTTGCACTTTAGAAAACATTTTTTCTTTTCTTTGGTTCGAATTTCAAGCAAATAGGGGAACAAATGGAATCACACTGTTGTGCAATTCTTTAAAACAAGGCCGTTCTCCCTACCCCCTGCCAGTTTTCCAGGTAAGGAGTAGTCAATCTCATTTTGCAATGTAAACAAGAAGTTCAGTCGAGAACTAAACGAGCCTACTTTTCCGTACATCGACATCGGCATTCTCGCATCTGATCATTATTCTCTTGATTATCTGAGACTTAAAATTATGTCAAACATACTTCTTTAGCATTAAGAGCTGATTTCGAAAAGCAAAATATGCCCCTTTCATCAGATGAAATAGACACGTAAAAAGTAATTAACGAATAGATAAAGTTTTGTCGCACCTTTTAAAGAGTGTAACTGTTACAGTTCCTCCGTAGAAAAAAAATCCTCCATCGTTTTCAAAATAATAATAATAATAATAAAATAAATAAATAAAAGTACAAAGAGCATCAAACACATTTTATCAAAAAAAAAAAAAAAAAAAGAAAAAAAAAACTCGTCCGTTAATAAAATGTCTCGTCGAATTTGACTTTTAATCTGTTGCCAGTTGTTAAATATAAATAAAGAAAA